>CABHPR010098223.1:0-25596 GCA_902168415.1 Peromyscus melanophrys | reverse complement strand
TGTGTGTGTGTGTGTGTGTGTGTGTGTGTGTGTGTGTGTGTGTGTGTAAAAGAGTCTGAGGTCACTTATTGGTTGAAATATTAAGGCCACTCCATGTAGTTAAAACGGAGGTTTATTTTGTGGTAACTTACAAGTGAAGGAATAGGTAACAGGGTCTGGGAAAGGTGTGGCACAGTCTGGCGGTGTTCTCTGGAGAACTCTGCTTGGTCTAGCTCCACCATCCAGGGTCCAGGAACCAAGAGAGCCACCCATCTGGATCTCAGGTCTTCAGGGTCCTCTCTCCACCCCACCTTGTAGGCAGTTACCAAAGCCTCAATGGGGGTTGGAACTTCCAGGTCAAAGCTGGAAGGGCTACCCACTACAGTCACTGAACTCTTCCCTGTGCTTGCCTGCCTCAACATTGCTCAAAGTTTCAGAGGAAACAAGAATTCTTTTGACAACGATAGGACAAACACCATTCATGGGATAATTTGGCCAAGAATCTGCTTTCCTTTGGCTTGTGCCCTGAGAACCTGAGTGAATCCAAAGTTGAATGTAATCAGATCATTAGTTTGATAGAGAAAATGTCAAGATGGAAAGGCATCGGGCTGGTGCTGAGAAACCAGCTGTAACTGTCAGAGATCAACATCACTAAAGAGAAACCTCCTGTGCTGTGCTGGGACATTATCCTGAGGGCAACCCACTGGAGGCTCCACCCTGTGATGGTCCAAATGCACTTGAAAGAAGAAAACCGAAACCTAAGGATTCCCTGATACTCTAAGTCAACTGCCCAGGGAAGTGTTTCCCCAAGGCCAGGACACAGCAGCTGATGCTACCTACCATGGTCCAGGGGAGCCTGGTTCTATCTCAAGCTGGCAGCAGAACTCAGCATCGTCTCTGTGTGGTGCTGGTTCTGCAAGCATGGAAGATGCAAGATTAGGGATTCAGGAAGGCCTGCTCTATGGTTTCAGAGAGCAGCTCGGGCCAAGCAATGTGTGGCAGTGCTGGAACTGCCATGAGAATGCCCTGAGAGGACATCGTGTAAGGCCACAGGAAGAGGAACAAACACTGGGGATCATAGCCTGATGCACACACATAGCAAAAGTCCTAGGCTGAGGACAGGGGGAGCCTCCTGTGGCACAGAAGTCACTGCCCCCTACATGCCCCTGCCTCTAGTGGAGTCAGGCCAGTAAGGGGGTCTAGGGACCCATTCCTGCTGTGGCCATCAGACAAGTGGTTACTGGCGACAGATCCTCTAACTTGGGCTTCTGATAGGCCATTGTCAGGGCCTGCCTCCCCTTCCAGAACTGGAGATTGCCTAGTGCCCAGTTGAGAAGGACTGACATCAGGACTTGGAGCCAAAGTTCAGGTCATATTCATAAGCTCCTCCGGCCCATACATGGCTTCCACTCTGCAACAGACACCTGAGCATGCAGGTGAGCAGAGGGTTATCAGATGCCCAGAATCCATAGCAAATCACACAGACGGTCGCAACTCACCAAGAAATGCACCTTCCAGGACTTTATTTAAGGAAGAAATAAACAACCGAAGCCGAAGGAACAAAGGCCAGAAGAGAAGGACGCCCACCAAAAGGTGCTTATGAACTAGCTGAGGAAACAGTCACATCTGGAGGAGGGGATGGTTAGGGAGCAGTTACCACCTCCCCACTGTGAATTCTGCTCTGGGATCACAGAGCTGGTGTGTTAATCTCCTTGCATCGATACAAACATATGTCGGGGCAGAGTAAAGTTTGATACAAAAACATGAATTTAGTTTAATAAAACCTTTCTTTCTGAAACAAATGCTGGGGAAGGGGCAAGGAAACCCAGTCTGCTGTACCCTATCTGGCCATCTTCAGTCAACTTTGCTGCTCAGCACTCTAGGAGGGGGGGTCTCATGAACAAAGGGATGTCTTATCACTCTCCATACTCACTCACAAAGATAATGAGTGGAAGAATGAGGCTCTGTGTTCAAGGAGATAGGAAGGCTCAACAGTGGAACATTCTTCTGTGATCTAGTGAGCCATCCTTCTGTGATCCAGCTCTTGCCGGGAAGGGGAGTGGGGAGAGGGGGGCTAAACTCAACTTTTATCACTGTCTGACTGGAGCAGACCCACATTGGACTTATGATACCACAAACATTTCTCAAAAACTTTGCCAAGATAGAGAATTACCATCCAAACTGTTCAAACAGTGAGTGTGGTATGACAAGAAGCTCTTTGGGGCTTCCTAGCCAACTCTCTTGGGAATTTCTTGGAACATCAAATTTTATTCGGGGTGAGTCTCTGAAACCAACGTGGGACAGGTGCACAATCCACACTTGCTCATTCCATGTGCTGATCCGATCTCCACATGGGCTGTGTGACCCATGCTGCCCTCAGAAAACTCAAGGAGCATCGTGGCTCTTCAGAAAGCATTCCATGAGGCCTGGCCACCGGGCCACTGCACCTGGGGGAAAAAAAAACAAAAAACAAAAAACAGCACAGCGTTACACATAGAGGCATGTTCTGCCAGGCTTTGGGACACCTGCCTTCCCACCTTCATGCCTCCTGGCCCCATCAGACCTTTACTAGACTTAGAAGAAGGATCTGCCCCCAACACCCCTGGCCCAGTTCTTGTGAATATCCTAACATCCACCCACAACTCATTCTGCTCCTCATGGGCCACTCAAAAGCACTTGCTCTAAGCAGAAAACATGCAAACACCATAAGACATCACCTGGCTGGAAGGCACATGCTGGCTCTGCTCCATGACAGACACGGGTGCTGGCATGCCAGACGAGGCTGGCATCACCTCCAGAGAACTGAAAGTGAAGAGCTCTATCTTACACAATTCTACTTCTTACATCAGAACAGGCTCTGGCTCAAGGGGACCCTGGGTGGTGTGATCCCCACAGTCCTAAATCTGTGCATCACAGCCCTTCTGAGAGATTGATAGAAATGTGACTATTTCTGACAAGGCACTCTGTGCAGAGTTAGCCAGGAGGGAAACATCCTAACACCAGTAGCTTCATACAGCAGGTCACAGGGGACAACTGGAGAGGGCATCACTGATACTAACCCAGCCCTGGCAGGACACATCTCACAGTGGATACACAAAGCACAAGACACCACAGGGGACAACTGGAGAGGGCATCACTGATACTAACCCAGCCCTGGCAGGACACATCTCACAGTGGATACGCAAAGCACAAGACACCAGAGCAAAGCAAAAATAAAAAATAAAAACGTAGAAAACCAAAGGCTGGGCACGGAGCCTATGTCTACAATCACAGCCTTCCACAGGCTAAGGCAGAAGGACAGCTGGGATTTAGAGGCAGCCAGATTTATACAAAGACCTTATGTTATTTACCTAAAAACAAAAAAACAAAAAAACCACAAATCATAGGGCACAGTATCTGTTTCTATTTACATGGAATCCTACAGAATTCTTATGGGGTCATTTCCTCTGAGTTGAAGCACTCCCTCCAGGAAGGAGGAGGGAGGTGGATGAGACCCGGGAACTAAACAAAGGCACATCTAGTCAAGCTGAAACTTTTAAGATTCACAAAGATCCCTCCCCGAGGTTATAGAAGCAGCAAGCGATTGCTGAAGGCAGGGGTTCTGACCAGTCAAGCTGCCTGGAGGAGACTCCCTCTCTGGTGAGCTAAGCTGCCTAGAGAGGATGCTGCACTTGTCAAATTGCTTGCAAGAGAGTTCCAGGGTTCCAGCTTTCATGAGGCATCACTCATGCTGGGGTGGGTTTTGGTGAAGCCCAACCACCTTTGGTCATGCCTGCTGTGTAGGTAACTCTTTACCTACACCCCAGTCAACTCACCTATTCACCGAGATGGACTTTTTACGGTTATTTGTCATCTGTTCCCTACATGGGGTGAGCAGGCATTGATTCCTATCACCCCCAGGCATAGTGTCACACTCAGCAATGCAGCTAATCATTACAGAACAGAAGCACAACCCTAGTCCTGGAGTATCACAGACCTGGTGGGTGAGACGAGGAAGGTTCCATCATGACCTGGAAACATGGCCTTGGTGACCCTGAGTATAGGCAGGACAGGTGTCCACTGAAATAGGATGAGCAGTAGCGATTCCCTCTCCACCAGAAGACCCTAGACAACACTTCCAACTTCTGGAGCTCTCCCCCAATTTGGAGATTTTTGACATCTTTCCTCCACCAGAACACCTCAGACCACTCCATACACTGCCCCTATCTGCAGTCTCTTGAAAACCTTAGGCATCTTCTCTTAATCACAGAGGCCTGGACCACACTGGACAGTATCCATCTTTGTGTCTGAAATCCCTTGTGACATTGGGCATTATCTGTCTACCACACGACATTCTACTGCATCATACACCCAAGTCTCTGCAGTCTTCCCAGAAGCCCTGGTTGTCTATCTTAACAGGCCACGCCTTGACCTCTTAGGCTTTGCAAGCACTTTCAAAACAACAATTTGAAACATTAAAAGGTAAAAACCATTATGCTTCTAAGAAACCAACAGCCTTTGTCTATGGAACAAATATGAAGAGGGTTGTAAAGCCAAGAGACATCTGGCCACTGACAAGCCTGCAGACTATCAGAGGTGTGGGATGCTCACGGATGTGCTTTCGTTTGGGGTGTTCCTTTGTTGAGGAGTGTTAAGGTTTCCAGAAACACACATAAGGAAAGATACAGAACTACAAGCTCTGAGATAGTGAGTCTGCAAAGTACGCCCTAGCCTGCCTTGTGATCCACAGAAAGCCCAGGATTCTTCAGGCTTACCTATGGGGATGATGAATTTTACAGCCTGTAGTGGAAGCTGCCTGCCCACTTCTTGGTCCTGGAGTCTCCTCTGGGCATAAGCTCCGAGAGTGACTACCACACAGGCCAGTAGATCCTGCAGATAAAGAAATTCCACAAACCACAGGTGAAAGGAAGGCACACAGCACAGGTGTGGCACAGCCACTCTCTCCAGGACACAGTGGACTGTAAAAAAAAAAAAACAAAACAGTTTGCCACCCCTGGGATTCAGCCTCCCCCTCAAGAAAAGGATGGACAGATCCACCACCTCTATGACCTATCAGACCTCCAGAGCCAAAGTGAAACTCCATTTCTGTTAAGACTAGGCCAGGCTTTGCCACTGTGGGCTTCACACCAGTCTGATGCCAGAGTCTCAATCTGTCACACGCAGGCAGCCCCAGTTGGTCAGGACATGCATCTTGCGCTTCAGGCTTCAGCCACATGCCTGCTTCAGTTATCTCAGGTTTCACTGAGATTTTCTTGATGTGAAAACTTTTACTACCTCACCCTCACCTTTGTCCTTCTCTCCACCTTGGTCAGAGAGCAACTTGGAAGATCTCCGACTGCCCCCCTTCATTGGAAATAGAATCTTTTCTCACACAGTATCTCCTGCTTACAGTTTCCCCTCCTTCCACTCCTCCCCATTGATCCCCATCTCCCCTTCTATCCAAATCCATTCCCTTTCTGTCCCTCACTAGAAACAGACAGGCTTCTAAGAGATATCAACCAATCCTGACACAATACAATAAGATAAGACAAAGCAAGAACCATCACATCCAAGTTGGACATGGCAAGCCAACAGAAGGAAAAGAGTCCTAAGAGCAGGCACCAGTGCCAGAGACCCACTCGTTCACGGATTCAAGAGTCCTATGAAAATACTAAACTGAAAGCTGTAATATATACACAGAGGACCCGGTGCACACCCATAGGCTCTGTCCTTGCTGCTTTGGTCTCTATGAGTTCCTGTTAGCTTTGCTCAGTTGATGAAGAGGGCCTTGTTTTCTTGGATTCCACCATTGCCTCTGGCTCTTACATAGTTTCATCCTCTTCCTCTCTGAGTTTCCCTGAGTTCTGAGGGGAAGGATTTAATAGAGACATCTTATTTAGAGCTGTGTGTTCCAAGTTCTCTCTCTGTGTCATGTCTGGCCATGGGTTTTTGTATTTCTTCCCATCAGCTGCAGGCAAAAGCTTCTTTGATGGCAGCTGAATAAGGCATTAGATCCTTGACTCTTAAAGATGAGCTAGTGGGTTTGGTCATCCTTGGGTGGGCAACAGAAAGGAGAGAAGCCTGAAAGGCAGGCTTCAGGCTGTCCTGAAGCCATGGGCCTGTCCTGAAGCCATGGGGTAGTACAGCCAGCAACAACAGAGCCTGGCCTCAAGCCAGAACAAGAGGCCTGGGGCAAGGCATGCTCTAGTCTCCTGCCTGAGCACCAGAATGCCAATAGCTGCCCATGACCTTCCAAAGTCAAAGAGCCCATTCTGGCCGTGGTGATATATTGTGGACCCTAATAAACTTGCCTGAGGATCAGAGGACAGAGCCAGCCACTACATTCGACATAGAGGTCAGGTAGTGGTGTCGCACACCTTTAATCCCAGCACTTGAGCTCATGCCTTTTCTTGGGAAGCACACACATCTTTAAGCCCAGGAAGTAATAGGGGAGGGCAGAAAAAGGTATATAAGGCGTGAGGAAACAGGAACTCTCTCTTTAGGCTGAGGATTTCGTAGAGGTAAGAACTAGTGGCTGGCTGTTCTGCTTTGATCTTTCAGCTTTCACCCTGATATCTGGCTCTGGGATTTTTATTAAAAGACCATCTAAGATTCTAACAATATCTGGCCATGTCATATGTGCTTCGACCTCTGTTTCTGCTCTCTTCTCATTCCTGAAGAACTTGAAATACTCCATTCTTAATAAATGTGCCACACCGGCAACGGTGTCGCCCTTGTGACAAATGCCGATCTGGTGGTCTCACGAGAAAGGGGGGCACGTGTCTCTCGATGCTAGGCCCCCGGCAGTCCCCTGGCAATCAGCCCGAGTAATGGTTCCTGGGTACATTGTTCCCTAAAGACCAGCCTTCCGTGGACGGTTGGCAAGACTCCTGCTTCTTTCCTCTTTCCTGACAATAACAGCCTCCCTGTGCCTGGACTCTGCAGACCCTTGCTTGACGTACTTGATAACTCCTCAATTGTTACACTGACACTGCCCCCAATGATTCAAGCCCTTGGACAGGTAGCACAAAAAAACCCCTACTTCAGTGGGGGGCACTCATGGATAGATTAGAACAGAAAGAGCTAATGATTCAGGTTCCCACAGATTCTAAGGAAGGAAATGTAAAAGTAGAAAGATTGCTAGGTAACCCTCACTCAGCTCATGTAAACTCACAAGAAAGAAAACTTAGGCAACTCCCACAAGAATAGTTGGAAAGTACAGTCAATACCATATTAATGGGAAATGGTGGACACCCCCTCGTTGGAATCCCAGAAGTAGGAATTACTTAGATCCACTCCCTTTTACAGGGGCTTATGACTATGAAGAGAATCAGTGGGTAAATCAGGGGGAAAAAGAATGTTGTGGAATCAGTTGCCTTTTATGGAAAGGCTGGCTAGAAGCAGAAAGGTATGGTGTACATATGATAGGTAGACAAGATCAGCTATATTGGGGGGTATGGCTCCTGTACTAAAGAGGTGGGCTAAGGCTCTTGGCGAGGACTCTGTAACTGTCTTTAATAAAATACTAGTAATGGATTACCAGTTATTGAGTACGTGGCCAGGCTCTTGGATTCAGGCCACAGCATGTCTCTGTTTGAAAAGATTAATCATTCTGAAAACCACATTGTGTGACCACAAGAGATTGTGTCTATTGCTTTCTTTTGTTCCTGGGCTTAGTTCCTTGTTAACATTGTATAAAATCTCAGCCTAATGTTCAGTAAAATTGCAGCAGTTTCACAGCATACTCTGGTGTCTGTGTCTGTCTGTCATCGCCGAATCCCAATTATCCTGAGTACCTTCACCCCGTTCTCCCTCGGTCTGGTGGCCCTACTGAGACCCAGTCCGCGGCATAAATGGAGTGAAGCCGCAGGGCCAATGCTGACACTCCCCAACACAGACATACATGTGGACATGTGGTGCTTTAAATGAGAAAGTCTCCCAGAGCCCAGGTATTTGAGAATTTACCATTTGGTGGTGCTTTTGCAAGGGCTGGGGGTTGGGGGGCTATGGAATCTTTAGGTGGCAGAGGCTTGCTGGAGGAAGTGTATTCCTGTGGGTGGGCTTTGAGAGTATATAGCCTTGGCCAACTGCTAGTCCACCTTCCACGAGCCCTGCATGCAGGCTGAAATGTGATCAGCCACTTCTTGCTCTGGCAGGGAGAACACGAGGTGCAATGCAAGGAGCATTGGTACCACCTGGGCGGTGGTTGGAGGTTGGGCAGGAGGGCAGGCAATGTAGGCTGTGGGATGAAGATTCATTCCCCAGACCTGGGGAGCACTCATCTGCCTGGAAACTGGAGAAAGCAAGCTCCCAGAAGTGAGTTTTCAAATGACATGCGTGAAATACTGGAAGGTATTGAGAACATGAAAAAAAAATTAGGCAATATACGTTTCTTTTTAAAAAGAGGCAACTAGAAACCGCAAGAAATAAAAAGAAGCATTATGTTCACAGAATATTAAGAAATGCAGGCCTTGGAGGAGGTGGGAATAGGGGGTGGGTTGTGGGGGAAGGCTTGGGGGTGGGAGGAGGGAGGACAGGGGAATCTGTGGTTGGTGTGTTAAAGGAATAGAAAATCTCTTAATAAAAATATATATGAACATTAAAAAAAAAGAAATGCAGGCAGGCAAACACACTGGCCTTGTGAGAAGCAAAGTTGCATAATTCTGTTGTCCTACAGACAGACAAATGCAAAAGTGCTAACCTAGAAACAAACTCCTGGCATTTCTACCCTGGAGTGCTGTGAGGGGCAGGGAGGGGCATGGCTAAGGAGACTGCCTTCCTCTGTTGCACAGGTACTCACAGATTAGGTAGGACAGTTGGGAGTATTGACATGTGCATCCAGGCACTGCCTCCCATTTTAACTCTTTCCTAACCGCCTTGTTTCTCATTCATGTGCACTTTTCCCCTAGGAGACATAAATAAGAAATATTCTGGAATAGTTGTGGGAACAATCTGCTCTGAGAAGAGCGGTTCTGGATTTCACTGAACATTCCAGATTCAAGCAGATGGTGGCCACCCTAACAGAGCACCCGAGGACCTGAGTAGTTGCTGGACTAGCACAGTCTCTGTGAGGTGGACTCACCTGCATGGCTGGGACCTGTGAGGGCAGCAATGTCCATGGCTAATGGGACAGGTTCAGGATCCATCCCAGAGTCCAGCTGGTGTCTAAGGCCCGGTTGCTCCATCGAGAGGAAATGTTCCTCGGAGGATGACAGTGTAAAGGGCATCATCCAAGAATCATGGGCAGCCATAGAGGAATCAAGCATGCTGCTGCCAGTAGCCAGAGGGCAGAGGCCGGAGACGAAGTCCATGGATGTGAGGCTGGCAGGATGGTGACCTGGCCACTCCTGGTACCTCTCACATCCATATAGTGACCTGGGAAACATAACCAAACAATGTACTTGGGATGGTAGAGGCCTGGGTGAGGTGGGTGGGTATTAGGCGGGGCCTCCAGCCGAGGTTGGCAGTATGGGCTGAAGCCAATGAAGCTGTGGAAGGTTGCAAATCACTACCACTAATCACCCTGCCTGCTCTTCCCCGAGGTTGCCGAGGGGCTGGCTCTGACATGCCTGGAGTCATAGACACTTAAAATTTTCTATTGCATAGAACCAGAAAACAGAAAACGATTAACAAGACCCTAATATCAAATGAATAAATGATGGTTAGCATCAAAGGAACATTAGGCAGAAGCTGACAGCAATATAATGAATATCCCATCAGGGCTAATGTACCTCAAACCTGATCAGAGCTTTTGTTAAATATCCTCTCAACCTCTGCCATAGCCTGAATGGCAGGCACTATCTCATCCCCATTGCATGGGTAAGAGCTCACACGAACCTGCCTGGGGTCACACCCGTGGGTATTGTCCAGCCTGGCACTGACCCCATGATGAATCAGCAATAGGCTGCATGCAGAAGGCTCAGGCCTTGCCACAGGGGAGCAGAGTACATGGGGAGTCCCAGACAGTGAGGTACATACAGGGTGCTGCTCACTCCATGAAATAAAAAACCAACCAATGCTCAGAAAAAAAAGAAAGAAAACAAAAGCAATCCACTATGTCAGGGCCTAGCACAGGCAGCCCTGGAGTTAAGGTTCAAATATACTCTGGTCTGCACTCAAAGGGAGGAGGGGACTAAAGAGGAAACGCGTCCCATGGCCTGAAGGAATGACATTACCTGAAAGCCTGTGAGGTGGTGTTGTCTCCAGAAAAGCTCACAGCTGGGGCCTGTGGCCCCTGAGATCCTTGATGGGTCTCAGAGAGCTGTAGAGTCCCTCTTCCTTCAGATCTGGCTGCAAAGCAGAACAGAGAGGACTGCATTAGCGTCTACCTCCTGCCCAGCTGAGAGCAGCTCCAAAGACTGGCATCAGAATTGGTCTTGAGTCATCCCAATATTCTTATCCCTTGTTGTGGCCTCAGTGCAAACAAATTGTTCCAGACCCGGAGATGAACTCACTCCCCAACTCTGCTCATTGTCCTTCCTAACAGCTACCACACCCCCAGCTCCAGATGAACACAGCCATGCCAGGGTCAACTGCCAGTCAGCTAGATCTTGTCAGAAATCAGCCCCCAAGAAGCCCTTGCGATGCTCACCTGACCAATGGGACACAGCCACAGACTCGAGATGGTATCCTGAGAGCTGCAGCGACTCAGGACCACTCTCCTTTGCACTGGAGACTTCTGATATGGCCTCCTGGGCTCTTTGCATGTGCAGGAGAAGAGCCTTCTGATGTCGACGATAATTGGCAAACCAGTTGTACACCTGCTCAGGAGTCAAGCCAGTCTCCGAAGCCAGTTTCTCCTGAACCCCCCAAAAAGACAACCACAATTGAGGTGTAAGGGGGCACAGAGGGGGTCTGGACAGCTCATATCCACATAGGAAACAGGGCACAGCCCAGCCTCACCCCTGCAAAGACAGCAGAGATTGCCATCAGTGAACTGGTGCAGTGGAAAACAGTTTGTCTCCTGAGCATGTGCTGAAGAATTAGAGAACAATGCACACATGCCCCACCTCCTGCACCCACTCTATTCTGGGCCAGCTGATGCTCTGAGCACCCAAGACCTTAAAACAGGAAACGGGCCAGAATCTACCATGAACCCCAGAATCAGTGTCCGCACCGGCCCCAACCAGGAGCCACTGTCTTTGAGACACTGTGCCTTTCAGCTTTGGATCACACAGCAGGATTGGGGATCCTCTGGGAATTGACCAGGTCGAGAAGTAGGCAGCCCCACATGAGAAAACCAAACCTTGCAGAGGAGAGGTTGGGAAAAAATGGGGACCAACAGCACCCCAGGAGGGGCCTGGGGAGCCCAGTGAGCCCAGTGAGCCCAGGAGACATAGACTGCTAAAGGAGTTAGCAGTAGCATAGAGGGGGAGCCACGTGAAAGATGGGGGGCCTGGCTGGGAGGAAGACAAGGGGTTTCCCTAGTGGAAGGTGGAAGAGAAGTCTGCTGAGCTGAGGTGAAGTAGGAAGAGCTGCCTAATAAAGAGAGAAGAGTTACTCAGCAGGACATGGGGAGACTCGGTAACTAGGTGGGGGAAGGCTTAGGAAGAGTAGCAGAGAAGTCCCCTGGGGTGGGCTGTTGTCCTTACCAACTGAGCCTTCTTGGGATAAGCACCCACACCTGTGGCAAAGTCTTGCAGATGGCAGCGAACCTCTGGGAGGAAGTTCCGGTTCTTAGGGCCCCCAGGGCAGAGGGTAGAGGGTGGTGGGTTCCTAGATAAGGAGGGCCAGGAGGATTTATAGAACACCAGTTCCATCTGCTTAGGGCCTGGCACCTCACAGGGAAGGAGTTCTGACAATCATTCTCCAGTCTGCCCCTGCATCCCACTCCCAGTCACCTCAAGGGGTCTGATTCCTACTTTCTGGGATGCCAACTGGTGGTCCACCACACTCTGCACTCACCCAGGGAGTGAGCACAAGCCCCCCCACAGAGCCTGGTCCAGCACAAACACTGACTGCCCCTCCCCCGCCACTGCCCTGTTTACAGCAGACTTGTTAACCCTCTTCTCCACCACCAGCACTTTTTCTTCAGGTCAGACCCTTGAGCTGATAAAGCTGTGAATCTCTTACCTTATACATGGATTTCTCTAGCTGTCCCTCCTGACTTGTCCCTGGTTGCACAACTTCTCAGACAATAAGCAGGATCATGGCCCCGACCTCCCAAATAGACTGCCACTGGCTTCCCCTTGGCCCCTGTCTCACTGAACTCAGCTTCTCAGCTCCTTGTGTTCTCCATTCTCCTCCTTGTGCCATTCTTCCTGTTATACTCCATGTTGGGCAGTCCCTGCAACATGCAGGAAGCCCATAGGTGTTTCTCCCTCCCCTCTCTACACAGCATTGGGATTCAGGGTCACTGAAGGGACCCCCAGCACAGCTATCCTTCTCCTGTGTGTAGGCTGATTTTTCCTGCTGTATCTTTGAATTTCTTCGTAATGGATGTGTATAAAGGCTATCTATCTGCGGAACAGGTGAAATCCAGATGTGTGGCATGCACGTACTTCCCAAGAGCATCTCATCTAACACATCCCAATTGCAATCCACCTGGGACTCCAGAGCCTTCTCCAGCCCAAACACACACAGAACCAAGGGCCCTGCTCCTGGAAGTTCCTACTTAGCACAGAGCTCCTCCTGCCTCAACTTCAGTCCTGGGCCACAGCTGGCCTTCAAGACACTACAGGGCTGGCCAGCATAGTTACAGCATAGACCATGTTCTGGCCACTGCCCACATGGTCTTGAGGTTGACTGTCTCCCTGGAAGCCCCTGGAAGGGGTAGGTGAACCAAGCCGCCACCTTTTCCTAGGGCCACAGGCTGAGGACAGATCTGTATTTGAGAGGGATGGAAATAAACCCTCCTGACACCTCTACTATTTTGCTCAGGACATCAGGCACCTCACAATCCCTGGATCCTGAACTGGCCATCCACCTGCCTGGAAAATTTACCAGTGTGGTTTCTGAAGGGACTCTTGGCCAGCTCAAGTGCAGAGAGCGTGGCTCTGGCAGGCCTTGCCCTTCTCTCCCATTCCCTCAGACCTGTGATAAACCATTAGATTCCATTTCTAAGGCTAGCCACCAAGTCCTATTCCCTTATTTAGCTACTTACTCCTCCTTAGGCTGACTATCAAGGCCCAGCTGTCAAAATATCAAAGGCCAGCAATAAAAAGCCCCATTTGATTGCCATAATTAACATGCCCAACATGGTATTTTGAATGTCATTTGCTGCAAGCTGCAAGAATATATTATAGAGATTCAGCTGTATATAATAAAGCTATACCTAGAAAGATAAAGGAATTTTTCTAGAGGGAAGCCATTTATCAAGGAATATCTGGTGTTATTCAGCTTTTAATATTCAGTTGTTTCTTGCTATGAATTTCTTGTGCACTCATATACTAATAGGCCATAAGGCAGACCTACTGCTGATCTACTAGGTAACACCTCTACAGAGCCTAGGAGACAGGAGGACTGTAGTTGCATAGATTTGTCTCTTGTGCAAATGAAGCTCAGACCATCCCTGTCCTTCAGGCCCAGTAGCATCACAGAGCTACTGACTCAGGACTATAGGGCTTTTTGCATAATCAGGTGCAGTGAAGACTTGAGCAGAATTCCTGGTCCAGGCAGAGTCCCATGCCAGGAGGAGAGAGGAGGAGGGCAGAGTTTTTGTAGAGACTGGTTCAGGCAGAGGAGTAAGGAGCAAGGAAAAGTTCTGCAGACTGTAGTTGGATCTGAATCAGGTCAGAACAGGAGAAGAGGGAAGAAAGACGAAAGAACAGGGGATGAAGATGAGATCAAAAGCAAAGGAGATTAGTTGTTAGGACAGAAATAGAGTAAGCAGAGAGGAACTGAATGTCAGGACTGAACTGAAGCTTTATAGATAGAATTTTGTCTTAAGAGAAATAAAGTAAACAGACAAAAGAGCATGGTGTAGATCCCTTTCCCTCAGGAAACCCCACACCAGACGTAGTGTCTTCCCCAAGACTCTGGGAAGGATTTTCTCAGGGCAGGCCCCTGGGAAAATTCCAATAGGCATTGGCCCCCATAACCTCATTAGGGAGTGGTTCTATTAGGAGTAGGTGTTGAGGTAGGTGTTGGGAGGAAGTGTGTCACTGCGGGGGAGGGCTTTGAGGTCTCCTATGATGAAGCCATTCCTGGTTTAGTTCACTTCCTGTTGGCTTCAGATCAAAACATAGAACTCTCAGCTCCTTCTCAGCACCAGGTCTGCCTACACAAGGCCATGTCCCCTAATGATGAAAAGGAACAGAACCTCTGAACTGTAAGTCACTCAATTAAATGTTTTCCTATATAAGGTCATGGTTTCTCTATACAGCAATAGAAAACTCTAACTGAGACAGAAGTTGGTACCAGGGACTGGGGTATTGCTGGGATAGGTCTGATGATGTTTTTGTCTGAAGGACTGCGGGTCTTGTGACTGTGCACTGGAAAAGCAGCTTAGCGCTTTAAGTGCTTCTTAATGGGTGATTCTAGTAGGAACATGGAAGACAGTGGTGCTGAGTGTGACTTGAACTGTGGGTGCCTGGATCAAGTTTTCAGAGGAGAGGAATGTTATTATGTGGCCTAGAGACCAGTCGTGTGATATTTTGGTGAAGAACGTAGCTGCTTTTCACCCCTGTCTGAAAAGTTTGCCTGATGCTAAAGTGAAGAGTTTTGCATTAATATCTTTGGCATAGGAAATCTCAAAACAGCCCAGTATACACTCGGTCATGTCGTTATTAAGTGTTAACTCTAATGAAGATGTATAATGAAAATGAGCAAGTTGAGAAAGGAAACATACAAAATGTACAATTTGCGGAGAAAGGGAGCACCAGGAAATGGAATGGAGCTAACTTCTGTGTTCAAGGATATAAACACATTAAGAAATGGAATAAAATGTGTGGTGACCTCAGGGCAAGATCCCTCCCTGGTAAGTTTCCAAAATGTGAAGAGGAATGAAAGAAAAGCTTAGATCCAATTTTGGTGGTGCACATCTTTAATCCCAGCACTCTAGAAACAGAGGCAGATGTTTCTCTGAGTTTGAGGCCAGCCAGGTCTACAGATCTGGTTTCAGAACAGGCAAGCTAAGGCAGTGAAGAAAACCATCAAAACCAGAAAGCTGGTGAAAATGTAATTGAACGAGAGGGCCATGTTTCAGCCACAGCAAGCAGCAGATCTTTGCAGCTTCAGCCATGTGGTTCTCCCTTTAGAGTAAAGGACAGAAAAAAAGGGCTTATGGAATTTGCCTCTGTGCCTAAAGAAAGTTGCCAAGGACATGCATGTGTCATGGATGTCCCTGAATGAGAGGCTATGTGTGAAGCTGTGAAGTTGAAGCCTGGATTTCCCTGGAGACCCCAAGATGTTAGAGATGCTAGATCCATAGGATACCTGCTGAGGAGAGGTGCAAACAGGGAGTGGAAACCAGCCCAAGAGAAAGAAGTGTGTTGCAGTCAACAAAGCTGATGAACAGAGTTGGAGAACTGAAGAGTGTTTTGACAGTAGACATAGAGATGCAGAATTTGGAGTTTGCCCAGATGGTTTTCAGTGTTGCTCCTGCCCAGTATCTCCTCACTATGCACCCTTCCCTACATTTTGGAAGAGTAATGCATATCCTGTGCCATTATATGTTGGAAGTATGTGATCTGCTTTTTGATTCTGATTTTACAATTTTATAGGGGATTATGGTTAAGAGATTGCGTGAATCTCAGAAGAGGCTTTGAACTTTAGACTTTTAAATAAGTTTGAGACTGTTCTAGACTGGTGTCTTTCAAAGTTGACCTAAAGGTCTTTTGCATTATGATATTGTTACTAACTTATGGAGCCAGGGAGTGGAATGTGGCAGTTGGAATGTAATTGGCCCCTGTAAGTTCAGAGTGCGTGGTACTATTAGGAGGTTTGGCTTTGAAGGTGGAAGTATGTCACTTTGGGAGTGGGCTTTGAGGTCTCCTATGCTCAGTCCACACCTATTTCAGTTCACTTCCTATTTCCTGTGAGTCAAGATGTAGACATCTCAGCTCCTTCTCCAGCACCATGTCCCACTATTGATGACAACAGACTGAACCTCTAGAGTGTATGCCACACAACTGAATGATTTCCTAAGAACTGCTGTGGTCATGGTGTCTCTTCACAGCAGTAGAAACTCTATTGAAGACACTCAATAAAATTAAATACCTCATCCTAACATGAGGTTTCCCCTTGTACCTTTATAAACTGCCATTTTCCAGCCAGGCGGTGGTGGCGCAAGCCTTTAATCCCAGCACTCGGGAGGCAGAGGCAGGAGGATCTCTGTGATTTCGAGGCCAGCCTGATCTACAAAGTGAGTTCCAGGAAAGGCGCAAAACTACTACACAGAGAAACCCTGTCTCGAAAAAAAAAAAAAAAAGAATAAACTGCCATTTTCCTATGTACCACGTCCATTTCCTTTCTATCCAGAGGCAGTCCTTTGTCCCACTCCGGAAGAAATATCCCTGCCCCTTTCCCTTGCTCCCTTCCCCTGCTCCCTTCTTACTCTGTCTCCTGTCTTTTTCTCTTATTCCTTTGCCCTCTTTGGCAAATAAATCTCCTTTACGCTGAGAACTTGGTCTGGGGGTATCTTGAGCCAATTCAAGATTCCCTACAGTTTCTCTGTTCTTGTCCAAGTGCTGGTCAGGTAGCATCTATGATCTGGTCAAATGAACCTCCCTCTTCCCAACCCCAAAGCAAAGACCTAATTCTCTCAGTCGTCTCACTGTCTCAATAGCCACACAGGAAGAAATCAACTTTACTTCTTTTCTACTGCCCCTGAATTTACCCACTGGCTAACAGTAAGAGATCACAACTTGATCTACACCCACAACCTCCAAGCACCTAGCACTCCAGGGGACACTTTACAAACACAGAGGCAAGACGCTGTGACTGCTTAGCTGCAGTCTGCTGGCCTATCGGCCTTTGGAGTGACATGATCATGTCCACTATCTCAAGGCTGATTTCTTACTGAACTTCTGAGGACCTGTCTTACACTGACAATATCTGGTTATACTCTCCGGTCAAGAACAAAAACCCCTCTTCTTCCTACATTGAGTGAACCCTGTGACTCAGGAAGCCTGCATTACTCAGAGCATCAAAGCTTTCAGTCCTCTTTCTCAGATGAGAAGCCCCGGATGAAGAACACAGGTTCCACCATCTCAGTTTCTAGGGAACCCTGGTCTGTATCTCCCACACAAAACCTCAGGCAGGTGACTTGACTATCCCATGACAGCTTTCTCTTCCATAAATGATGAAGGTGAGACTAATATTGATGACATTCTCATACTACGGCTCCCAGGGTCTAGC
This sequence comes from Peromyscus melanophrys, assembly GCA_902168415.1. Taxonomy (NCBI): domain Eukaryota; kingdom Metazoa; phylum Chordata; class Mammalia; order Rodentia; family Cricetidae; genus Peromyscus; species Peromyscus melanophrys. Next base: position 8,340 of record CABHPR010098223.1, on the reverse strand, counting down.
CTGATGCCTAGACATAGGGATTAGATGATGTGAAGAACAGCTATGCAAAATTCAGTTGCGCTTCACTCTCACTGTTCCTAGTCACTGGTTCCTTGTCTAGTGATGACTGGAAGTAGAGACAGTCAGGATGCCAGCTGCGTACAGCCCTCTACTTCCAGCTACCATATAACAGGCGTCAGTTGGAGTTGTGACTTTGTGATGGGCCTACCAGGGTGTGACAAATGCTGAAGTTATGATGTTCATTACATTGTAATAAATACCGCTAAGGTGACTTCCTGTCCTTGTTTTCTCAGCCCTTTGGGGTTTTGATGGCACATCCCAACCCTGGAAGACCCATGGTGCCAGCACAGAGGGCAATCATCAAGTACCTCTTCCTGCATCGAAACTTCTGTCCCGGGCTCAGCTTGGTGACACACAGCCTCCTCATGGTCAGGTGGTAGTGGATGTCATTCCAGAGTCGTACCAGCTCCTGGCTGCCTCCTGGCACCCGACACCCCTGTAGGGAAAGCCTGCTGAAACCCAGTCACCCTACACAACCTGGAGTGTGTGAGAATTGGTCGTGCGTACCAACCCAGCCTATGGGAAAGGCAATCATTGGGATCTGAACCACTGGTCCAGAAACCACCAATGTCAGTTCAACATACAAGCCCTTCAATCCAGCAGGCCCTGATTCAGCCAATAACCGCACAGGCCTGCCAGATCTCTCATGCCAGCCATGAACAGATCACAGGCCTATTTCCTAATCTTGAACCCTTCAACCCTCTGAACATCTAAGTTAGCACAGCCTCCACTCAACCACACAAGTATGGAGAACAAGGTATGGTGGTTTTACTATGCCTTGTTCTCCTTCTCATGCATGGGGCAAGCACTCCCTCCATGAGTTTTGAGTCCCACTGCAGGGTTTACAGTCACCAATGCCACTAATTGCCATTCTGTAGTCACCTCAGCTGAACCATGTACTCCCTGTTTGTTTACTACATTCCTCCTGCATGATTCTGTGTTATCATTTTGACAGAGGCTGGCGGGCAACTCGCCATTGTCTTTCCTCAGCCTCCTGAGTGTTGAGATTACAGTTATGCATCTCTATGTTAAGCTTCAGGTCAGATGTCCATATTAACACATCTGTTGTGTGACAGTTTCCTCCCAGATTAAAGCATTCCATCCTACAGAGGAGCTCCTAAAGCAGGACAGTAAACAACTACTAAAAAATGCAGCCTCAAGGCCTCCCTGAAACTGACCAGATTCACTGGGGCTCATCCTGGGAGAGTAAGCAGAGCTCAACTGCAAAGAAGATTCTAAGATACAGTAGAGCCAAGATCAAAGAACATTCACAGCTAAGCTAAGCCGAAAACAAGACTCTGGGACCAGACCAGCTGCCTGGAAGGAGAATGCAGCCAAGCTTCCTAGAAAAAGTTCAGACCAACAAAGGCACCTAGAAAGGACACCCTCTAACCAGTTGGTTGCTGCTGGGGTGGACCATGGTGATGAAACTGTCTTTGAGTCGTTTCTGCACCTATAAGTAACCCACACCCATAATCCTGTAAGTAACCCATATAAAACTCTTTGATTCACCAAACTGGATACCAAGTAGTATCCATCCTTTGGTCTGTCATGAGTTCCCTTTCTGGGGTGAGTAGACGAGTGTGTTTCATCTCCCTAGAAAAAACTTTTGTCAAACAACTTAATTGTTAGCCCAAACAGAGACCTGACTGAACCAAAGAGTCATTGAGGAGGAGTGAGTACATGGGTCTCCTGTGCATGCAAGTCATACAACTGAGGCTGCACAGCCAGAGGGGCAGCATCCACAAGGAAAACTCCAATACATTTGACCATTCTTGTGCCATGAGTGTAATTCCGATACAGTTGTCCATTCCTGTGTTGTGGGTGTAATTCCGACACAGTTGTCCATTCCTGTGTTGTGGGTGTAATTCCAACACAGCTGTCTGTTCCTGTGTCATGGGTCGAGTGTGCTTTTGTGCTCTGAAAGCAGTGGCACGGTTCTTGCTGTGGGTAGTGAGACATGCAACTAAGGCTGAGTCATCAGGATTAGGAGTGCCTGTGGGAATAATCCCAGGATGGTATTCTTGCTTGTGTGGTGTGGGGGTGGCATGCTGAACTGAAGAGTGGGGTCCACCACATGAATATGGAGATGTGATGAAAACAGTTAAAGGTTCAGAGGAAATTCTGCAGCTTTGATATTAGCGCACAAAACTGGAGACTGGTAGCAAGCAACAGAAGTTGCCTGTCCAGCGTTGTGTGCAGCAGAAATATGTCCGAAGCTGAGATGAGAGCCTACTGGGAACTTGTTTGCAACAAGAAAGGGATACGCAGACAGCCTCCCCAACTACAGTTGCTGATGTGGCAACTAAAGTAGATAAAAGGATGAGAGGGAGATGGTAAAAGCAGTAGAAGGTACTCCTCAGGTCCTACCTGTAGTATAAAAGAGGGAGAATCTGCAATCCAGCATGCAGAGTGGGGGATTAAGCATGGTCCAATGCAAGAAACAAGTGTGCAAATACTCAGCGCGGGAATTGCTGGAATGAGGGAAGACTTTTAAATAAGTGATGGAACAGTCTGTCTCAGCCTGGCTTGTGAGGCCATGGGGCATGGGAGTGGATGGCATCAGTCTGACTGCAGTGGAAGCAGTAAAACTGAGTAAGTAGCCACCCCTCCTTAAGTGAAAGGCTACATAACCTGAGGCTTTCTGAGAGAAACCCATCACTGAGGCCATAAGGTTATTGAATGAAAAACCTAGTTCGGCGGGGGGTGGGGGGAACTACCTCCTTACGAGTCATTGGCCAGGAACCTGCAAATCATAAAGGCTATTGCTACTGCTGTTGACTGTATGCCAAAATCAGAGCCTATTGCTGAAGACACCACATGTGTATCCTTTGATTGTAGGACACGGAACAATCAAACTGGCACTGAACTGGAAACTCCCAGCCTGCTGTCTGGGGTTCCTAATGCCAGAGGTGGCCGGGCAAGCTGCGGCTAAAGGACTGTCACCAACGTTCCTGTTTGGCTATGGACCCTGTGTGCTAAAACACTGACATGCCAGGCAGGATATGCCTGTTTGTGCTATAGTGGGTAAGCCCAACAGCCTTCCGACTGGATTTAAGGACCGCTCCACAAGACAGAGTTTACATCTGGTAAGCCAGGACAAAAACTTGTGGCTGGGGAGGCCAGAGGTACCAATGGGGAAGCACCTTCGATAGTTTTACTAGATGGATGTGATGAGCCTGTCAAACCGCCTTCTAAACCTGCGTTTATGCCCATACTACACTGTTAGTGACAGCCTCACCTCATAACCACTGGTGAGGTTGCGCAGAACAAGTGACTGTTACTGTGGCATGGGGTCTATTTCTTAGTCCCAAGTGCACATCTAGAGCTGCCTCCTCCAGAGCTCAGGGATCATTGCAGGAGAAGGGGAGGAAAGAATGCAAGAGCCAGAGCAAGGGCTGGAGTGTTGTGTAACAGTTGCCTCTGAGACACAAACATTACATCCTGCAGGGGCGCTCCTTAAACAAGGAGGTAAACAGCTAAAAAAAAAGTAACTTCAGAAATTCACTATGCTCCTCCCTGGGAGCCAGAGTAAACAGACCTGAGCTGCAGAGAAGACTCTGAGACCAGCCCAGCTGCCTGGAAGAGATTTAGACCAAGTTGGACCTTGCTGTTATCCATAATTTGGTCTATTGTGGGTTCCCTGTCTGGGGTGATTAACAAGTGTGTTTTGTCTCCCCAAGAAAAGTTTTGTCTCAAAACTCCACCTTTGCTCAGCACTTGGTGAGGGATTACCACCAAATAAGGATTTTCTAAAAGGGTAGTTGCCTAGCTTACCAAGCTAGGCATTACTTGGTCAAGTCAGAGTGGGCCGTCCTGCCTCAGCTCATGACACCATGGGTATGGTGGAGGCTGCTGTGACCCACTTCTCTCTGTGCCGCCCACCATACCTTCATCATACCTGTAGAATCTGGAGGGCTAAAAGCCACTGCTCTTGATGGATCAGGACCTGAGTACACACCAGGGCCACATCTACATTGTTTAGCAGGTCCCAACGATGCTGGCTCTCCAGAATGGCTTTAACCAGATGGAGCACCTGAACAGGGTTGTGTTGGAAGTCCCGACACAGCTTGCCCGCGAGGGTCACCAGCTCTGGTGGGGGAGGGGGAGCGTCCCCATGCTCCCTAAGCAGCCTCAGGAAGTTCTCCATTCTGCAACAACAGCTCTGCCAACACAGAACATTCAGAGTAACACTGATACCAACCGTGCTCTAGCCATGAGTCTTCAGACCAACTCCAGAAGGCAGGTGACATGACAGCCTCAGGCTATTCCACTTCCAAGGTAGGGGAACTCACCTGAGAAAAGCTAGGGTGCTCTCACACATCCTTCTTCCTATTCCCCAAAATAGCTGCGTCCTTAAGGAAGCAGCTGTGTACAGGCCACTGAACAGGGAGGGCACTCTGCAACCACCCGGTCTCACCTTTCTGCGCCTTAACCCTTCCCCCTGGCCTGATCCTTTCTTCTCCTTTCCCTTCCTATGAATCAGGCTTTAAAGGAAGCTATGATTGCATTTCCATTTGCTCTTCACTGTGGCATCTGTGAGTTTCCCAGAGGCCCCATCATCTGCCACGTGGGTGACAAGGCATTCACCTAAGCACAGCAGTCGCCCTTTTCAAAGTTAGTGACACAGATTTCCAGGACTAAATGCTGGGTCCTAGAACATCTTACAACAGTAGGAAGCTGCAAGGGAAGAAAGCAAATTCACAGGTGTGAAGAGTTCCCACCTTAGGGCATTGGTGCAGCATGTGGATGGCAGATTTTCAGGCATGAAACCTAATCACAGAGAACCCGTTTCTGTGGAATACACTCCAAAAGTGAGACCGGAGAACAGGCCGCCAGCACGGAACCTAGCCTGCTGCCCCCAGGAGCCTCTCCCAGCCCAACTGGTTCTCTCATGCACTGGGGTCTACACCATGTGCCTCGTCAGCCCTCAAGAGAAGGTTTGGGCTCTCACAGGCCGGGAACAAGGCTATCTCAGGACCCGGTTTTGTTCAGTGCCTCAGCTCCCTGCTGTGTCGGGGACAGGGTCAATGCCTCATGAGACCACCCGTTTCTGAGGAAGAAAGGGGCTCCCACTGAAACCCCACCCAGGCTGGACCAGAGGGCCAGACCATGTTTCCGGGTACCTTTCCAAAACGATACTCCCTCGGAGGAAGAGGCTTGCAAATGCTAGACTTCAAACATGTAATGTGGAGGTGAGGAGCGCAGTAGTCAGGGGCACAGCAGTCTGGCTTTCTGGACACCAACATCTAGGGATCTACAGGAGACACCTCCCCACTATAACACCACACCCTATCCTCTTCCTTCAGCTCCTCCCTGAAGCCCGCCTCAGACCACTGGCTCCCTAGTTCTACAAACGATAGTTACAAAGTATCCAAACTTAAGCCTCTGCTCGCCCAGGACAGAGGCCCCTGCAAGACTGGGGGAGGTGCCAAGATGCAAAGACCCCTGATTCTTAGCAGGGTGGCAGTGAAGTTGGTCCAGGACACACCCTGGAGCATTCTCATGGTGCCTATACTCGATGACAAATTGGGGTCACTCTGGTCCTCTGTGTTCCTTGACTTGTCCCTGGCCACATGGGAGTGTGGGCATTCCTGACACAAACCCTGAGGACTGGCAAGTTGGGGGTCTTGGCAGGGCTGTAACAGAGCCCATTCTGGGAGTCTTCATGTACTCAGAGGGTGGGAATTCACCTTCTATGGCCGTGGAATATAGGGAGCTTGGAGGTTCTGGGCAAACTAACTCCGGGCACTGTTTTCCAGACCGGACTAAGCAAGTTTTCCGATAGTCTAGCAAGTACACAGATGGTATTCAATAGCCCGAAGGAGAAAAATGTCCTGCCCAGTGCCCTGGAGATCATAGCCCAGGCACACTGTAGGTTCACAGTCCCATGAGACTCTCCTTAACCCACGTTGTATGTTTAAGCATGCTTAATACTGTCCTGAGGATGGGATCCTGGTGATCAGAAATCCTAATCAGGACACTTGGCCATGTCACACGGTACAACCAAATGGATGAGGATGCTTTACCATGCCTCCCAGTACAACCCAATGGATGAGTGTTGTGAACCTATTTGGAAAGTAATGGTAAAGTTACATACAGCACATTAAACCACAATTGTCTCTGGAGAAACATCACTGTTTTTGTTTTTGTTTTCTGAATTGCTATTGTTTGGATTTGGGTTTCTTGAGACAGGGCCTCATCGTAGACCAGGCTGGCCTCTAACTAGCTATAAAGACAAGGATGACATTGAACGCAGAGTGTAGAAAGGATAACCTGGAACTCTGATGCTTCTGCCTGTTTCCCAGTTGCTGGGATTACAGTGGAGCAATGCTCAATCAATGTAGTATATCTTTAAAATGTATATATTTTATATACATATAATATAAATATATATAACAAGCAGTTCTCACCTTCCACCACGTGGATCCCAGGATCAAACTCAGGTTGTCAGGCTTGGCGGCAAGCACCTCCATTTGCTGAGCCTTCTCACCATCCCCTCCTCTCTTTTTGTCTGTTTGCTTGCCATGCCTTACATATGTACCATTTAGATTCTGCAAGGAAGTCCTGACTTCCCGAAACTTCTCCAGTGCAGACTCAGTGGCAAATATTATCTTGGCGATTTTTCTTGAGCTGTTTATAAAGTGTCTTCCTTCTTTTAACTAAGTGTGAAATCTTACGTTTCTGCAGAGGAACCTAAATATTTTGTCTTCTGTTTTGTTGTTTTGATTCAACTGATAAACACACATCCACCAGTATTTATGACTTGTCAATGTAAGCTTTCAGACATGCCTTCAAAGGGCGCTGCTTTACGCACATTACAACAATCACAACAATTCCAAAAGCTGAAGGATCAAGTGAGCTGATAGATGGATGTTGCCTTTTTAAAGGAAACTAATGATGGCACAATTGTGTCAAATGTTTGCCCTTGTCAGGCTAAGAAGATGATATAGGCACAGACACGTTTAGGGGGAATTAAGCCAGGCTGTTTGATCGGGTGCTTCTCATTTTAAAACAAGAGTAACCGTGAGTTGCCACAGGTGGGAAGCTTGCTGTGCCCACTCTCATGTGTCCTGGGACAGTGGACAGGCATGTCTGTGTCTCTGAGCTCTGAGGTGACTGTTTATAGAACAACCGACATGGTGTGACAGAGCTAGCCCCACACATACATGTTGTAGGGAATTTCTTCCTCCACGAGGGGCAGAGTTCTGTAGTTAGGTTCTAAATGGACCACAGGGCATTTTCAAAGGACTGAAGGAGTTCCAGCTTCCACTGTTAGTCTCACATGAAGAAATGCTTAATTATTATGTGCTGTTTTCAGTGCTAGCCTGAGAACCCAAGCCCCATTTTGGGCTTACATTTTAAGAGGAAATGGATTGTCCTCAAAGGGAGGCCAGTGCTGAGTAAAATTCTTATGATGCTGACAGACACACACATGAAGGAATGGCCAACATGTGCCACCACACCCGGTGTGCTAAAACTCCTTTTAAATATAAAGTCTCTCTGGACATGATGCCATAGGCTTGAAACTCCAGCACGTGGAAAGAAGAGGTAGAAGATCATGAATTTAAGGTCAGTCTGGGCTACATAACAAAACCATGTACCAAAAAAACACCCTAAATTTGTGTGTGTGTATGTGTGTCTGTGTGTGTGCGCGCGCGCACACCTGTGTACATGTGTGTATGTGTGTATAAGTGTATGATATGTGTCTGGGTGTGTGTACATATTTATCTGTGTTATGTATATATGTATATGTGATGTGTATATGATGTGTTTACATATATGTATATGCATATATGTTTATGTGTGTCATGTGACTTTTGTTTAGTTCTATGTAGTGATGCACTTTCATATGTATTCATGCCTCTTGTATCATAAAACTTCTACAATGCACTGTTTTAAAAACTTTTGATCAAGCTGGTATCTTCCAAACCACCTTGTTAATGGTGCTAACCCTTTCCAGGCCTGTGTTTATATGTTCCTAAATTTTATTGTGATGTTCCTGTGAAGCAGAGATAATTAGAGATAACTAAACAATGCACACTTCAAGCAGTACCTCTGAATAATTCAAAGGCATTGAACATTTGTCCCCTAAACAAAAGTTTTTCCATCAGATAGACAGTTGTTATTTTTGGTAGATTTGTGCTATCTCAAACACAAGGACATGACTTTAATCCCCAGCTCCCAAGTAACACATCCAGCATGGTGGTGCAAGTTTGTAAGCCTGTCACCAGACAGACAAAGACAAGCAGACCCCTGGGGTTCCCTGGCTTGATACCA
>CABHPR010098222.1:0-13928 GCA_902168415.1 Peromyscus melanophrys | reverse complement strand
GCCACCAAACAGCTAAAGATGGATCTGATCACCTCAAATGATCCAGAATTTGGAGTTATTTCCAAAACAATGCTTTTCCTAAACAAAGGAAGCATGGGGATTTTATTTAGGGACTCTGGACATGTTCATGTAGAGTTCTCCCTATTCCTAAGCAGGCTCAGTTAACAAATCGACTTCTAAAAATAATCACAATGTAAAAGCAGAGACATTTAGGGACATTCTCTGACATGTTCATCTTGCACCACAAGGTTTTAGTTGAAATCAAGGAAATGGCACTATGAAAGTAGATTTGCTTTGGAGCATTTATGACCTGTCAATCTTGATGTTTGATCTAAAAGATAACTGTAACAATGCCACAAATCTCACAGATAAAAAAGATGGAGAACACAAATACAGAAAACATCAAGGAAAATCACCTGACAACACTGTATACTCTGCTTATAGATAAATGGTTATGATGAGCTCTATTAACCTCAGAATAAAGCTGCATTTGCCTTTGAGCCAGCCAGCTCAGTGGAAAGCCACAGCTGCTTCCACACAAGAGCAGAAGGAGTTCATTTTAATTAGCCCTGGCTTGCTGTCTGTCTCAGGGCTATGACATCAATGTAGAGAATTCCATTCTTTCCTTTTTCTAGCTTAAAAAAAATTAGTTATATGGTGTTTTGCCTGCATGTGTCTATGCACAGTACCTACAGAGTGCAGAAGAAGGCAGGAGATGCCTGGAACAGGAGTTACGGCAAATGATTAGCTACCATGTGGGTTCTAGGAATAGAACCTGGGTCCTCAATAACAACACACAATGCTCTTACCTGATGAGCCATCTATCTGGCCTCTCTTTTTTGTTTAAAATTTATTTCCATAAATTGTTAATTAAAGGATATTACATCACGTCCCCCTTTATCTCTTCATTCCCTCCCTTCCCAAATCCCTTCCAACTTCTTTCTTGTTAAGTGTGGGTGACTACACATGCTGAAATACATGAATACAACCTCCTGTGTCCATTTTTGTTGGTTGTACATACATGAATAATTGGCTGACTGTGTTGTATTGGATAAACAATTAGGGAGCTCATCCCTGCCTGAAGCTAATTCTCTCAACTGGAGGAGAATTCCACTTTTTAATCAGCATCAGGTGTCTGACCCTAACTAAGCTGCCTTGGACAGGAAACATAATCAAGAATAGAGAATTTAGGTTGAAAAACGCCTTAGCAGTTAAGAGCACTGAAGATTCTTTCAGAGATTCTGGCTTCCATTCCCAGTGCATATAGAAGCTCACTACTATCTGTAACTCCAGTATCAGGAATTCTGACACCATCTCCTGGCATAACTGGCCACCATAGGAAGAGGAGACTTACACCATAAAAATTATTTTTCAAGATGTGTGTAGTAGGTCATTCTTTTAGTACTAGCACTCCAGACACAAAAGCAGGAAGATCAATGGGAGTTTTAAACCCTCTGCTACATAGTACACACACACACACACACACACACACACACACACACACACACACACCTGCCTTTGCCTCCTGAGTGCTGGGATTAAAGGCTTGCGCCACCATCACCCGGCAAGAATAGAAAACTTGGGGTGGTGAACATCTCAGCTAACAATTGGTGGCACCATGGCCATAAAGTTCTAGAGCTACAGTGAAGACTATAGTGACTGTCCTAAACCAATCACAGTCTCCCCTTGGTTCTGTGGTCCTCTCACTATACCCCATTGACCATTTTCCTCTTGCATGATTTTGAAATCCTTAAAATCCTACCTCCACTTTCCAAGTCCCATGATAACAGTCCTATGCCACCATGCCTGACTTAAGTGGCTTCAACTTCATACCGGGAGGTATTAGATTGATGGGATGAGTAACATGAGTATATATAACATGATTATATTAACTATAATCAAAGACTACTTATTTCTGTGAGCCTGGGTATCACCATCTGCTGAATAAGGACAGAACTCTTCCCAGGTCCTTTGATGAGGTATAAGAGACTCAATGATAAAGAAAAATAAAATTGCTCATAGTTGTAAGACAGTGGATTTTAAGGCAGGAAGGCTGTATTGGATGGGAACCTTCTTCTCTTACTGGAGTTAGGACCAGTACCTGTGCTCTGACTACCCTATCAGCCAGGCTCAGCCACTCATCCTCTGTAAGCCAATTAAATGAACCAAGTTATCCAGTGAGTGACATGCCACCTATATTACAGGCACTCTTGAGGCACTGGAGACAGATCTCTCTGATGTCTAAGGACAATCTAGTCTATAGTGGGTGTTTCAGATCAGAAAGGGAGTCATAATAATATTATTCTTTTAAAAAAAGAAGGAAAAAGTAATGAATAGAATAGGGGAAAATGCAAAATTACTAATGAAAATTTAAAACATGATAATTATTCAGTTTGACTAATTTGGAACAATCATGAAAATATAAGGTAAATAATCCATCCTAAGGATCCTAACAGGTTTAGACAGAAAGCAAATACATGCAAAACTAAGTAATCTAATGAAGCCATATAATAAAATTTTCCCATCTCTAAAACCCTCCCCCATTCTCAGATCCTGTCTGTCCTGTAAAGCGGTCAGATAAAGAGTAAATGTTTCTTCAGTAGAGACATTCTCATTTGGAGTAGTCAATCTTTTCCCACACTGAGATTCTCAGGGAAATTCCATGGGGTCCACTGTTTCACTAGTTGTTAGCCAAAAGGAGAGATAAAAATGTCTCTTTAGAATATCCTTATTCCTACCAGGAATGTAGGTTACAGGGATTGACAGGGTGGGGACTGAGAAACTTTAAAGTCTAAGTTGGGACCACAAAGTGGGGGCCCACAGGGAATTGTCACTGACAGCTACATGTAGTTGTCAAAAACAGGAAAGAGCCGGGCGGTGGTGGTGCACGCCTTTAATCCCAGCACTCGGGAGGCAAAGGCAGACGGACCTCTGTGAGTTCAAGGCCAGCCTGGTCTCCAAAGCGAGTTCCAGAGAAAGGCACAAAGCTACACAGAGAAACCCTGTCTCGAAAAACAAAACAAAACAAACAAAACAAAACAAAACAAAAAAAAAAAACAGGAAAGAGTGGGAGACCTGCAGGACAGTGATCCACCACACTGGATACAGAGAACACAATAGGAGACAGCTTGTGCTCAAGTACAACCCAAGCATTGCTTTCTGGTCATGTGATCCTGGGTTTTCACAACCAAAAATCCCTCCCTAACAATTCTTTCATACTCTACAGATCTTTGTAAATTCCTGATTGCCCTAGCCTTAGAGTGACTTCTGTTTAAGTCTCAGATCTCCTGAAAAGCTAGATGTCATCCAGAGTCACCACAATTCAGGCCCCCAACTCAAAGTTTGACAGGTAGCAAGGAAGCAGACAAGTCAGTCTTAATTCCTGCCAGTTCCTCTTCTCTCCTTTCAAGAGGTAGAAACTCCAGCATGGGTACACCTGGCATATGCCTTTCTGTGCTTGCATTCCCGCTCATTTATGACACTGGAGATAAACTCTTGTCTTGTGGCTTTGGTCCAGCGGTCAGACACTTTTGAAGACTTGTATTGTCAATTACACTCATGAGCATTTTTTGTACTCTTCCCACATTTTGTGGAGATTTGGTCTTGGAAACTTCTTTAAGAACCATGTCTTGCTGGGTGGTGGTGATATGTGCCTTTAATCCTAGCACTTAGTAGGTAGAGTCAGGCGGATCTCTGTGAGTTTGAGGCCAGCCAGGTCTACAGAGTGAGTTCCAGGACAGCCAAACTACTCAGAGAAACCTTGTCTCAAAAAACAAACAAACAAAATGTTTAAGTTAGTTTGGGAAGTTGTAAATCTTCTCTTTCTTTTGGGTGATCAGAGCCGAGGTAAAGATGCAATCAGGAACATCTATTCACACATTACTGCTATAATGACATGTTCATGAGGCTCAATAGATGGTTCAATACCTAAGAGCACTGGCTGCCCATTCACAGGGTCTGACTTTGATTTCCAGCAGCCAAAGATCGATCACAACTATCTAACTACAGGCACCAGGGAATCACACCCTCTCTTATGACTCAACTGGTACCTGGCATGCACTTAATATATACACTGCCTAACCTTAAACACCTAAATTTCATTCCTTTTGTAAATAACGTATACACGCAGAAAACCTTTTTTAAAATATGGAAAAACATTATATATTTAAAGAAGGTTCTTAAAGAAGGTGAAAAACCTCTACAAAGCTATGGCTCTCCTGCAAATCACTATGTGAACCAAGCTGACCTCAAACTCAAAAATATCAGCTTGCTGCTGTCTTCCAAGTCCTGGGATTAAAAGCATGCACCTCTAAGCCCAGTTGAAATATGCTTGTTAAATGACCTATGTTTAAATAGGAGAATTAAAGAATAAATTAAGATTTTAAAAGAAACCATCAATGTTCTGATGAACAGTAATAGCTCTTGAAAGTCTTTAATAATAATGTAAACTGGCAAACAATTTCATATATTCTCAATAAATTGTTACTTTCACCCATTTAAAATGTTTGAACTATGTTTGTGTGTATATACCTGTGCGAGCATGTGTATGTGGCAGTGAGAGGACAACTTAAAGGTGTCTATTATCTACTTCTTTTATTTGAGTTCTAGAGATGAAACCCAGGGAGTCATCTGGCTGCAAGTGACTTCAATGACACTCACTTGGATTTAAAAATTATTTATGTATGTGCCGATGAGGGAGTGTGCATATGCTACAGCCTGAGTGTAGAAATAAGTGAAAAATTTGTAGGAGGAATTTGAGTCTTCCAGAGATTTAACTCAGGTCTTTAGGCCTACCAGCAAACAGCTTTACCCACTGAAACAATTCTATGGCAATAGATTGTGGTTCTGAGAAAGTGTTACACACAAGAATTTTATCCAAGCCAGACTGAAAAACAAACAGCGTCTCAGGGGAATTATGAAATTATGAAAACCAAAACCAGGAACAATCTCTCACAGACATAGCAGTTTTTGCTATTATGAATAAAGCTGATATGAACATAGTTGAGCAAGTGTTCTTGGAAAAGAATGGAGGAGCATCTTCTGAGTATGTGCCCAAGAGTGGTATAGCTGGGTTTTGAGATAGATCACTTCCAGTTCTTTCAGGAACCATCATGTTGATTTCAAAGCTGTACAAGTTTGTACTCACAAGCAATGGAGGAGTGTTCCCCTTACTCCACATCCATGCCAGCATGAGATGTTTCTTGTGTTAATGATTTTAGCCATTATGACAGGTGTAAGATAAATCTCAAAGTAGTTTTTATTTGCCCATCCTTGATGGCTAAGGATGTTGAACATTTTTAAAAGTGTTTCTCAGCCATTTTAGATTCCTCTGTTAAGAATTCTGTGTTGAGATCTGCACCCCATTTTTATTAGATTACTTAGTTTGTTTATCTCTAGTTTCCTGAGTTCTTTATTATCCTGAGCAAGGCAACCAAGAACCACATAGACAAACATGATATGTACTCAATTACAGGTGGATATTAGCTGTTAAGTAAAGGCTATCACAGTACAATCCACAAACCCACAGAGGCTAAGTAACAAGGACAGCTGTAGGGATTTTGTGGGTGGATGGGTGGTATGACCAGGAATGATCAGGTGAGGAAGTGAAGAACAGAGGGAGAGAATACAGGGAAAGCTGATTGGAATAGGGGAGATTTTAGGGGGCAATATGGAAAACTAGTATAGTGTAAATTTCCTGGAAGCTATGAGTGTGACCAAAGTGAGGACTCCAAGTAAGTAAGAATACAGAACCTGAACTGGCCATCTTCTGTAACCACACAAGGATCCCAGTGGTGGGTATGGGATGCCAACCCAGCCACAAAATATTTAACCCACACTGGTCCTATCTGCAAGATATGCTGGGGCAATGGCAGCTCAGAGCTTGTGTAATAGCCAACCAATGGCTGATGTAACTTGAGGCCCAGGCCACAAGAGGGAGCCCATGCCCAACACTGCCTGGATGAACAGGAACTGGAAGTTGAATGGCTCTGAGAATTAGGGTAGATCCAAATGCAATTGACCAAAAAGAAAAAAGTCTATGAAATGATTGCTAAATATATTCTACTATAATCAGAGAATGGTACTTAGACCAATTGTCATCAGAGGGGCTTCTCCAGCAGCTGATTGGAGCAGATGCAAAGATCCTCATAAAACACTAGCTGGAGCTCTGGAAACCCTGCTGAAGATGGAAGGAGGAGGGATTGTAGGAGACAAAAAGTTCAAGGACACAAAGAGAGCATTGCCCACAGAATCAACCAAACAGGGATTATAGTGGCTCACAGAGTCTGAAGCACCAATCATGGTGGCACCATGGATCTGTTGCAGGTCTTATGCATATGTGTGATGGTTGTTTAGCTTGCTGTTTTTGTAGGACTCCTAACAGTGTGTGTAAGGGGGTGTCTCTGACTCTTCTCCTTGCCCTTGGGATACTTTTCCTCCTACTGTGTTGCCTAATCCAGCCTTAATATGAGGGTTTGTGCCTAGGCTTATTGCATCTTGTTATGATGTGTTCAGTTGTATCCCTGGGAATCCTATACTTTTCTGAAGGGAAACAGAGGAGCAGTGGGTCTGGGTGAAAGGGATAGTTGTGGGGGTGGAAACTGGGAGGAATAGAGAGGGGAGTCTGTGGTCAGGATGTATTGCATGAAAGAATGAATAAAAAGAAAACATAAATGAAAATGCATTTAGTCTAATTTCAATGATCCTCATAGTCTGTAACAGCCACATTGTACAAATGTCTTCTGGTACTTAAGACAAGCTCTTGACTGTGACATTTTGTAAAATCAAGAAACAAATTAAACCTTTCTAAATAACAATGGCACAATATATGTACCCATTCAGAAAGAGGAATGTGGCCATGTTCTGGCATCCAACTTAGACAGACATCCCATGTTCATAAGCAGGCCCCATCAGCCAGAAGTATAAGTAGGCTACTAGCCCATGGAACTTCCCCATTCCTTCAGTTCCCACAGTACAAAATATTTGTACATATACTGGGTACACATATACACATATATGTATATACACTTCTAATACATATACTTCTAATCTTGTTCAAGGTATTGTACTATACAGTTCATTTAACAATGTAATGCAAATTCCAAGTCCTTAAAAGTTATTATTACTAACTATTTAGGATAATAAAGACATGTAGGTTAGTAATTAGACATCTATTACAACTTGTAGTCTGGTTAGGTATGTTTTCAAGGTCAAACAGATATATTTTATATAGACAAGTCATCTTCAAACACTTGAGAGATCTAAGATGTTTTAATAATATAGTTTTTTTTTTAAATGACAATGAGACATGTCTGCTCCTGGCAGCACCAATCTACTTCAGAGAATATGATTGGAATTGAAGAAACTCCATATGGAGTTCACTTTCTTTGTTGCAAAAGTTAGCCATTTGATAAGAAAATGCCCTTGCCCCAACTGCTGACAGTATGTTGTCCAAAATGGACAAGCAGGAAACCAAAGAAAGGACTGAGGCACCTTGCTAAGACAAGGTAGGAAGGCCCTTCAGAATATCCTGCTTTATACATAAGTCTGTGAGATGTGCTAGGCCTGTAGGCTGAAGATGGATGCCCCAACATTGCAGAGGAACCCATTTCTCATAATTTTTGGAAGTCACTTGTTTGCACATCTTGCTTACTTAGGTAATGTTTCCTTCTTGGATCTCTGAGGGAGTTGGAGACTAGATAGTTATAGCAACAGTTTTCCTTGTTAACAAATTCAGAAAAGAAACTCACTAAAGAGATGTAAAGTGTATAAGTTTGAAAGATATCAAAAGATAGTTTTTGGTTGGTAATACAAGTTAGGATAGAACGTGAATTAGGTACAACATTTTGGACTCACCAAGATGGGATAAATAATGGAGTGTTTTCTCTGAATTTGTCAAATGTTAATGGATTGGACATTGTTAATATAATTATTGACTGCATATATTGCATATACTTATTGTACTTATAGCTATAACCTTCTTTTATTATTTTAGACAAAAAAGGGGAAATGTGATGGTATATTGTATACCCTAATAAAATTTACCTGAAGATCAGTGAACAGAACAAGTCACTAGATTAAACATAGAGGCCAGGCAGCAGTGGCACATGCCTTTAATCTTAGCACTCAGGAGGCAGAGATCTGTCTAGATCTCTGTGAATTGCAAGCCACCCTGGACTATATGAGATTGATTTAGTCTAGGAGAGAAAAAGAGCTAGACAGTAGTGGCATACATCTTTAATGCCAGTACTTAGGAATCACACACCTTTAATCCCAGCAAAATGAATGAACTAATATGGTGGGGCAGAGAAAGGTATATAAAGCATGAGGAGACAGGAAATAAGGGCTCTTTTTGGCTATGGACTGAGAGGCTTTCAACAGAGGATTTGTGGAGTTGGCGAGGTGAGGCATGGTAGTGGCTTGTTCCTTTGTCTCTCTGATCTTTCAGCATTTACTCCAATGTCTGGCTCCAGATTTTTTTTATTAAAAGACCATTTACTATTTGAGCAACAAAAAAAAAATCAATGAGCCAGGTGGTGGTGGCACACACCTTTAATCCCAGCACTTGGGAGGCAGAGGCAGGTGGATCTCTGTGAGTTCAAGACCAGTCTGGGCTATAGTGAGTTCCAAGAAAGGCTCCAAAGCTACACAGAGAAACTCTGTCTCAAAAAAAAAAAAAAACCAAAGCAATGATATTATTAATGACTGAGAAACATTAGAGAACAGAAACAAATAGAAAATAGAGCAGCAATGTGTAGGTGAACAGTCTTATTAAATAAGAAACACAGAGCCAATTGCAGAGTTAAAAGCCCAAGAGGTCAGAGCAGTAGCTGAGAGCTGAGCTTACCCTTCGCTGCCACTGATGTCCTTCCTCTCAGCAAGAGCACTACTTCCTGTGTATCTGTCTTTTTATAGACTTTTTGTTCTGCCTTCTCATTGGTTGTAAACCCAATACACCTCTAGGTCTTCTATGGCTGGTATTGAGATTAAAGGCGTGTGTCTCCATGCTGGTGGTATCCTTGAACACACAGAGATCTGCCTGTCATGTGATCAGGATTAAGGGCATGTGTTACCACTGCCAGACTTCTGCTATGGCTCGCTATCAGCTCTGACCCCCGGGCAACTTTATTTATTATTAACATACAAATAAAATCACATTTCAGTACAAATAAAATATCACCATATTTCCTCTTTTCTATTTTAATAAAAACAAAAAAGGAAAAAAGTTATAACTAATATAAGAAAAACTATATTCAAAAGTACAATAACTATATACCATATATACAAGCAATAAATACCTAAACAATGTCTAGTCCATTTGCTTTGGCAAATTTAGAGAAAATAATTCCATTATCTATCCTATTTTGGTAAGTCCAAAATGTACCTGATTCACTTTCTATCCTAACTAATCTTTAACTATAACTAAGTAATCTTCAACTCCCTCAGAGACCCAAGAAGGAAATAATATTACCTAATAAAAATAAAAACAGGAAGTGCATGCAAGCAGCTTCCAAAAAAAAAGTGAGTTGACATAAACAGCCAGCTGCCTGGACAGTCACCTGAGGTTTCTCTGCAGTGTTGGGGCATCATTTTCAGCCTATAGGCTTATTGTATCTGACAGACTCATTTGTGAAGTAGGATGTACACAAGGTCAACAGTTCAACCTCACATTGGGTGAGAGCAGTCCATGTACCAGAAACACCTGAATTCCACTAGTGTCATGTCATGATTCAGGATTTTAAATTCTGGAAATTGTTGATGTTTTTTGAATTTAGCTGTCCATTTTTCTTGGCTGTGTGTGTGTGGCTTCATCTTGGCATCCCATTCTTCTCCACATCCCTCTATTAAATGTCAGTCTACTATTGAGAGGTGTGAGCTTAGTTACTCTTTAAGAATAACTGTTTCAGCTGTCGTTCCACTGCATATCAGAAGCCATCAGCCCACTGCCTGTTTAGCTACCTTCGAAGAAAAGGGCACTGTACCTTTTCCGGATTGCAAAGGCCACTTTAGCGATGGTGCCATATTGTCCTGGCCTCAGAAGATACCTTTTGATAAAACCACAACCACACTTGTCTTGGCAAGAATCAGTAGCCCTTTGTTTTGTGTCCTGTCTGTCCATTTTGTCCTGTTTATCAGCAGTTGATTTGAGGATACTTTGTTGTCCAGTGGCTAACTTTTGCCACAGTGAAAGTTAACTCCATATGTAGTTTCTTCAATGTCCATATTTTCTCTGAAGTAGATTGGTACTGCCAGGAGCCGACATGTCTCATAGTCATAACAAAAAAGAAAAAATTTTTAAGTTATTAAAACATTTTAAATGCCGTATTCTGTAGATCTCTGAAGGGTTTGAAGATGATCTGTCTATCTAAAATATATCTGTTTAATCTTGAAAACATACCTAGTATGACTACAAGTTCTATTGTAATGTCTAACTACTAACTTTTATTTTTTTTTATCCTAATAGTTGGTAATAATAACATTCAAGAATCAGCAAATTGCATTACATTGTTAAATGAACGGTATAAGTACAATATCTTGAACAAAATTAGAAATATACATATAGCATTTTTAACAATATCAATTTTAATATATATGATTTGTATACAATATAAAAAATCTAATCTAATGTAAAGTATTTAAAACTAGTAATTGTCTTTTTTTTTAAAGCAAGAACCTTAAATCTAATCTTTGTTTAGCCCTTTTTTTCATCCTTAACAACTTGTAACCAACCCTCCTAAACAATGAAAATTATCCCAGACCCAAAACCCATTAAAAGACCAAAAAACCACCTGCCCCACACCACCTCTTTGGGAATGTGGGCATTGTATTCTTAAAATTGCTTTCTGCTGGGTATGGGCGAAGGTATCTTTATTCTGAAAAGGAAAATTTTGGGTTAATTGTCAAATTCTAGGAAAGGTAGCTATATCCTTTGTTGTCCAGTTTGAGCATAATGCCAAAGTTCAGGGCTTATCTCAAGTCCTTATTCAAGCAGTCTTTGAGACTGGATCATCTCAGCTAGCCCTCTCAAAATTGTTCTGAGCACTTTGTAGTCTAAAGCTGATCTGTAGATGATGTTTGTCAGCTTAGTGATATTATTATTGTCCACATGGAATTGTTGTTGTTGTGGGGCCCCATCTTCTTCCTGGAGACTTCAGTTGATGTTAGGCCTGGCCATGATTTCCTCTCAGCATCTGTTATACAGGCTGTGTAGTAAGCACCGCTCCCATACTGTCTCACACATCCCGCCCCCACAAGTTCACTGGAATGTCAGGTAGCAATTTAAGAGTAGCCTGCTCTGTAATGGCATCTGAGCTGTGCCGATACCTTGTAGATTAGAGGTGGAATTTTTAAGGGGCCATGCTTTGGGTCAATGTTTTATAGAGATAACTGAAGTGTCAGTATCAGTATCTAAAAGACTCTGAAAATTGTGATCATTAATTTTTAAATTTAGTTTGGGTCTTTGTTCTAAGGTGGAAACCCAAGCATGCTAGAGGGCCCATAGAGCCAAATCCACCCTCACCTCTATGTGGTTTAAGAAAGGAATTATTAGTTTGGAAGCGAGGCATCAAAAGCAATTGTGCTATGCAAGCACCCTGGGGAATAACTGTCACCCCTTTACCAGCCTCAACCATGATTCTAATTTCACCTTAAGAGTCTTCATCTACCACTCCTGGAATTACTCTAATACCATGCATAAGAGCACTGCTGCCCAGAATCAGTCCTAAAGACCCTGCAGGTAGTGGACCCATAACTCCGGTACCAAGAACCTGGGGGCCCATCTGAGGTGTTAATACTGCTCTGGTGGAGGCACAGAGGTCCAATCCTACGCTTCCGGGGGTGCCTCTGATAAGGTCTTGGACAGAAAGGGATTCATTTGAGGAATGAACTGGATGGGATGGTGGGAAACTGGGGTTGGGACAGGTGTATCCAGGGCTCTATACATCTGGCTGTGGGGGGTCCTTAGCGGACCCCACTGCCCATTTCCCAATGGCGGTAACAGATTTCCCTGAGCATCAACCTTAGATCAGCACTCATTACTCCAGTGATGGCCCTTTTGACATCGGGGGCAAAGTCCCGGTGTCTTTGCTGCTGCTTGGGCTCCAGGACAATTTTTCTTAACATGACCTTGTTGGCAGGTTTTTTGGCAGGCTCCTCCAGAATTATTTCCCCTTATGGCTGAAGCCATTACCTGTCCCATAATGTGATGCCCATCTTTATCTCTACATAGCTTAAGATAATCATTTAAGCTCTTATTTTTATGAGGCCTAATGGCCTCCTTGTAATATTTATTGGCATTTTCAAAGGCCAATTGCTTTACTATAGGCATGGCTTGATCAACATCCCCAAATACTCTCCCTGCTAATTGAAGCAGGTGATCTACAAATTCTGCAAATGGTTCTGATGGCCCCTGAATGACCTTAGATAGTTGTTTGTCAGCAGCTTTATTAGGCAGCCCTTTCCATGCTCTGGTAGCGGCTACACTAATCTGTGCATAAACTGTGGGATCATACAAAATTTGTGCTTGTAAAGTGGCATACTGCCCTGTACCTGTGAGCATCTCAAGATTATGAGCTGGGAAGCCTGCAGCAGCATTTCTTTTTTTTTTTTTTTTTCGAGACAGGGTTTCTCTGTGTAGCTTTGCGCCTTTCCTGGATCTCGCTCTGTAGACCAGGCTGGCCTTGAACTCACAGAGATCCGCCTGCCTCTGCCTCCCGAGTGCTGGGATTAAAGGCGTGCGCCACCAACGCCCTGCGCGGCATTTCTATTAGCTGTAGTTTGACAATGTTCTTGAAACTCACTCCTCCAAATTAAATAATCCCCCCCACCCCCCACAGAGAGAGCAATGCAACACAACTGCATCCAATCGCTAGGGGTACAATTTAAGGCAGAAAAGGATTCAAGTATAGTTGTGGTAAAAGGAGCATGAGGCCCATATGACATTACAGCTTCCTTAAGCTGTTTGATGTTTTTAAAATCTAGGGGATTGTGTTCCCTTTGCCTCTGTCCTTGAGCATTTTGAGTTTTTATAACCGGGTAAGTAAACCCCCACCCACCCACCCCCACCCCACCCCACCCCACCCCTAATCTGCCGTTAACCCCTCTATGGGTGCGGAAGGAAGGACCTCCTAACTTGCAAAAGTTAGGGTTACAGCCTGGAGGTCTATCCTTGTAAGAAATCTTCTGTGATTTCCCTCTTAAGCATCTAGCATCCTTTTCTAATCTGACTTCTACATCATCACCCTCTGAAGATGACTCTGCAGAGTCAGAAACATCGGAAGTTTGAAGGGATCTGAGAGCCTCCTCTATCTGAGACTCCTCCAACACAGCTTTAGCTTCAGTTAATTGTTCTGAACTTTAATATCATCACTGAGCAATGCATCTTTAACCAAGCACCACAAAGAAAAAGTAGCTAAGGATATGGAATCAGGCCCTTCTTTACGCAAATATTTTTGTAAGTCAATCTTAACCTGTTCCCAATCTGGTATATTAAATCCCCCAGAGACCAGAAACCAAGGACTAACATTCTGGAGGATTTGAATAAAATCTTTAGTTGTCTTGTTCTTAATGACAGTGCCTTGTCGCCTCAGCAGTTTAATTAATTGTTCTTCGAGGAGCAACTGTGAACTAGCTGTATCCATTTTAATTTAATTTACCCTTATATTCTCTTTCTCTCTTTTTTTAAAAATGTTGGCCAGCCTTACCTTTGGGCGTCCATCGGCAATGTCCCTTCTTTCTCAGATCTTGGTAGAACCTTTATTTGTTGTGGTATTGCCCGTGCTACCACCATCCGTTCACATGTCTGAGTGAGGGGCTGTGGATTAAAGGCTGGTGCCACCACCGCCTGGCTTTTTTTTGTTTCGTTTTGTTTTGTTTTTGGTTACAGGGTTTCTGGTGCTTGTCCTGGATCTGGTTTCTTTTTTTTTTTTTTT
>CABHPR010098220.1:0-19646 GCA_902168415.1 Peromyscus melanophrys | reverse complement strand
GTAGGCGTGCACTGCAACACCCAGGACCATCCTTTTTTGCTCTAACTGCTCACTCTCGTCATGCATCTGTCTACTCAAACTCATCTTTTTGTTTGAAACAATTCAACTTCAATGAAAAGAATTGTTACAAGTGTTAGAGAGGTGGGAAGAATGCAGAGAGAAGAGAAAGAGACAGACAGGAGGTGCTCAAAAGGGAACCACATAGCCAACGCTCCCACTCCCGTATATCCACTTGATCCTCACCAATACAGGTGGCATCGTTATCAGCTGAGTCACTTGTCTAGCTACATCAATAGCAGCACCAGCCACTGGAGCCATGTGCCTAGCATCTGGGTCCTTGCTCTCAGCTACCTCAGCACACTGAGCACAGGAGGGTGGAAGTCTGGAGAAAGGTCAAGGTGGAGGGTGGGTCTGGACTATGGCTGGCAGAAGAAGGCAGGGAGGAGGACTGTGGGCAGTGAGCATAGATCACTAAGAGGACAATGATACCTTCGCCCTGTAGCAGAGCAGCCCACTGTCGTGGGGAAGATCTCCTTCAATCCCAAGGACGTGCTGGGACGTGGGGCAGGCGGCACTTTTGTTTTCCGGTGAGTGGCAGGGGGAGCCCAGGCTGCAGCTGTATCACTTGCAGCTCTTTTGACAACAACCAAAGGACAAGCATTCTTCCAGACTCCCAGACTTGGGGAGAGATCCCGGCCCTTCCCCTTACCTGCTCTTTGCACCCCCAACCCTGATCCACCCCTCAGGGGACAGTTTGAGGGACGGGCAGTAGCTGTGAAGAGGCTCCTCCGAGAGTGCTTCAGCTTGGTGCAGCGCGAGGTGCAGCTGCTGCAGGAGTCGGACAGGCACCCCAATGTGCTCCGCTACTTCTGCACCGAGCGTGGCCCCCAGTTCCACTACATTGCCTTGGAGCTCTGCCAGGCCTCCCTGCAGGAGGTGAGACGGGAGCCCAGGAAGGAATGGAGGGCGGGCGGCCTTAGGCTGGGAAGTGATGTCTTTGTCTCTCCCTCATCTTAGTATGTGGAGAACCCAGACCTAGACCGTTGGGGCCTGGAGCCCACCACGGTGCTACAGCAGATGATGTCTGGCCTGGCCCACCTACATTCCTTACACATAGGTACCACGTCTTGTTTCCAGTCCTTAGCGCCCTGCTCCTCCCCATCGGCAATCATTCACTCTCCACTTCCTTCCGGCAGTACACCGTGACTTGAAGCCAGGCAACATTCTCATGGCCGGACCTGACAGCCAGGGCCAAGGCAGAGTGGTCATCTCCGACTTTGGCCTCTGCAAGAAGCTACCCGCAGGCCGTCGTAGCTTCAGTCTCCATTCCGGCATTCCTGGCACTGAAGGCTGGATGGCCCCCGAGCTCCTGCAGCTGCCCCCAGACAGCCCCGTGAGTCTGCCCACCAGCCACAGGGCTCCTTCCTCCAGGCCCCTCCAAGCCTGCTGATCTATTCCCAGGGGATAATCCACTCCCTCTTCCCCAAGGCAGTCTCTGTCAGGGACTGTTCTGCAGCTCAGAGGACATTAGGCAATGTCTGGAGGCATTTTGGCTGGCTTGCCTTGGGGAAAAAAAAAGTGCCTCTGTCATCCTGTGAGGCCAAGGATGCTACTAAACATGCCACAGTGTAACATGCCATAGTACACAGGGCACCACCTCTGACAGTTTTCTCTCTTGAATCAGTGCCACCCAGGCTAAGAAAACATGACTCAGAAAATGACTTTGTTGACATGGGATCTTACTACCTAGTTTAAGCCTGTCTTTTTTTTTTTTTTTTTTTAACTTTATTTTATGTACATTGGTGATGGTATCAGATCCCCTGGAACTAGAATTACAGACAGTTGTGGGCTGCCATGTGGGTGCTGGGAATTGAACTCAGGACCTCTGGAAGAGCAGCCAGTGCTCTTAACCACTGAGCCATCTCTCCAGCCCTAGGCCAGTCCTGAATTCTCAACTTTCCCACTTCAGCCTCCTGAGTGCCAGGATTACAGGCATCATGCCAGGCTTAGAAAATGACGTTTAACCTTCACTATACTTCACCGAGTATGGTAGCTGGGTATGGTAGTCTGTAATTGCAGCACTCAGGAAGCTGAGGCAGGAGGATCCCGAGTTCAAGCTACACAGAGATGCTGGCTCTCACCCGTTCTGGCCTAATGAGCTAGGTAGGATTCAGTGTCAGTGTAGACCTGGGGTTAAGAACATGGGAAACTGAACTAACTAACATCCCAGCAGTACAAAGGACAAAGCAGCACCCAACCCGTGTTGAGTTTGGGACCCAGGACTCTACATCTGGATTCATGGTGAGTGGGTGGAAGGCTCACCAGGAGAGCCACACCCATTCCTAAAGACAAGAGAAAAATGATCGGGGATTGGAGATCTCAGTGCCCAGGGACTTGATGCGCTGGTGTTAGGAACCTGCCTATACAGTAGTTTTCACACTAGCAGCCAGCATTTTAACATTGGGGAAATCCCTTCCACACACACACACAAAAATCTTAAGTTATCAAATTTACTTGGGGGAAAAAGTTAGTTCTTCCATCTTGCCTGTCTCCCGGTGATAACCAGTGGTCAGGCCCATGCAAGGTCACCAGTTTTCACTCTGATCTCCTCTGTGTGTGGCCAGCCTCACTCAGTTCCACTACCTGTACCTCCCTATAGGAAGGGAAAATCAGGACCAGAAGCTTGGCAGGGGCAAAGGAAGCATCTGTGAGTCCTGTTTTCAACACTCAGACACACAGACACAGACAGACACACATGCGCATGCTGCTCTACAGGTCCCGAAAGGTTTTTTAGCAAGGCCCACTTCCTCCTTCTCACGCCCATCTTTCTGGCCCCCAGACCAGCGCTGTGGATATCTTCTCTGCAGGCTGTGTGTTTTATTACGTGCTTTCTGGTGGCAGCCACCCCTTTGGTGAGAGTCTCTACCGCCAGGTCAACATCCTCTCAGGGGATCCCTGTCTGGCTCATCTGGAGGAAGAGACCCATGGTGAGGAAGGGAGAGCCTGGCCAGCAAAGATGGGAGGAAGGAAGCATGAGGCTGAGTACCTATAAACCATCCCTTTTCTGACCTCCAGACAAGGTTGTGGCATTGGATTTGGTTAAAGCCATGCTGAGCCTGCTGCCCCAGGATCGCCCATCAGCAGGATGGGTGCTGGCCCATCCCCTCTTTTGGAGCAGAGCCAAGCAACTCCAGTTCTTCCAGGTCAGATGGTGATCTTGGGAAGGGCCCCCTAAGCTCGAGGTTTGGGTCCTGTCTTTTGTTCTATCGCCGTGAGGAGACACCATGACCAAGGCAACTTATAAAGAAGGCATTTATTTAACTGGGGACTTGCTTACAGTTTCAGAGGGTTATTCCATTATCTTGGTGTTGTGGTGGCAGGCAAGCATGGTTCTGGAGCCGTAGCTGAGAGCTCACATCTAATCCACAAGTTGCAGGCCAAGAAAGGAACACTGGGCCTGGTGTGGGCTTTTGAAACCTCAAAGCCCATCCCTAGTGACACACCTCTTCCAATAAGGCCACACCTCCTAATTCTTCCAATTCTTCCCAAACTGTTCCACTCACTGGGAACCAAATATTCAAATACACGAACCTAGGGAAGCCATTCTCATTCAAACCATCACAGGTCCTGAACAAGAAAAGGGAAGTCGGAGGGGCTAAGGGGAAACAGTCTTATCACCTTGGACCCTGGCATCTGCATTTGCTTTAGCTTCCCCTGTATGGAAATACAGTTTACTCTCATCTGCAGTTATTTATGCTGCAACATCAGTGCAGATTCTCCTTCCATTTGTGGCCTTGGGCAAGGGACCACACTTGAGCTGCAGGCTGCCTAACTATAGAACAGAGGTGACAGTGCTTCCCTTAAGGTGGGTGGTGGCATGGAGGTAGGACACAGGGAAGTCATACTTTCCAGGAGGAAATAGCCCTTGTCACCCCAAGTCAAGAGGCTATTGCTACTTCAACATTAACCACATAACACAGCCCTGGCTCTGGGGCCTCTGATACTGTCCACAAGACTTAGGAGCTCTGTGGGATCCTAGGATGTCAGCGACTGGTTGGAGAAGGAGCCCGAGCAGGGGCCCCTTGTGATGGCACTGGAGGCAGGAAGCCACAAGGTGGTCCGGGAAAACTGGCACAATCACATCTCAGCATCACTGCAGACAGGTAGAGGCCACACATGGGTGGGCCTGAGGGGAAGGGACCTAGTAGGGACACCTCTGCAGCCCATTTCTCTGCCCACAGATCTGAAAAGGTTCCGATCATATAAGGGGACATCAGTACGAGACCTGCTCCGTGCCATGAGGAATAAGGTGTGTTCTAGAGCCTGGGTAGGACATGGATCAGGGATAGCCTGCCATAGCTGAGCCAGGGTCTTTGTCTTGCCCATCCCCAGAAGCACCACTACAGAGAGCTCCCAACTGAGGTACACCAGGCACTAGGACAACTCCCTGCTGGCTTCATCCAGTACTTCACACACCGCTTCCCAAGGCTGCTGCTCCACACTCACCACGCCATGAGGACCTGCGCTTCTGAGAGCCTCTTCATGCCATACTATCCTCCAGCTTTGGATGTCAGGAGGTCCTGCCAGATGCTACAATGAGCTGAGACAACCCGGGGCCCCAAAGGTGGACCAAAGAGTTAAGCCTGTGGCGCAATCTGGTCTCAGGAGCGTCAGAAAGATGAGCAGCAGTTTAGCAGCCTGAGGCTGTTGGAGCAGAGAAATACTCTGGGGTCAGAGCACCCTCAAGAAATACAGGATAAAAAACCGAATGTATATATATTTAATGTATATAAAGCTAAGAAACGGTAGTCCCAAATTCAATAGAAATATCATACAATCCATACAATGGGCTGAGGGCAGGCAAGGGAAGAGGCTGTAAACCCACTCCCAAACATGTACAAAAATAACTTACATAGCAACCCCTTCAAAGGGGGGCACTGCTCCCACCCAGCCCCCAGGGCCAGGGGCACTGAACAGCAGCCCCAGGAGCCCAGCAGTGCAGGCCCAGACAGAGCTTGCAGATTGAAGGGGCACCAGTCCGAAGGACAGAGGCCTAGGAGGAGGCCTTGAGGCGGTTGCAAGCAGATCGAGAGCTCAGCAGCTTGTCTACCATAGTGCGGGCATAGCGTAGCCGGCTAGCCAGCTCCTTGCAGCAGCCATATTCTTCCAGAAGGCTTAGGCGGTATGTGCGGAAGTCCCTCTTCTCATCGATGTAGGTCACCGCTGCCATCAGTGGGCACAGGATAAGTTTGGTGTGATCCTAGGAGAGAAGAAGAGAGTGCATGGTGAGCTCAGCTGGTGCGGGAGGCTGAGGTAAAGGGGAGGAAAACACCCCAACTGGTGACAGGCGGCACTCCTACCTCACCCAGTCACCCCAAGTACAGGCCCCTCCCTGTCCCTGCACACCTGGAAGAAGTTAATCTGTACAGTGCCATTGCTGAGGTGCAGGATGATGGCGCTCCGGGTGCGGAACCATGTTCGCAGGTAGGGCAGCCGGGCCAGCTCATCACCTTCCCGGGGTGTGATGTTGGCCCCTGCCTTCAGCAGGTGTTCGCTCATGTAATTGCGGAAATACTTGAGGAGAGTGATCTGGATGGAAAGTTGGGGTAGGGGTTCCAGAATGAGGGCCTGACCTTGAGGCAGCCCCCGTACCCTGCCGCGCCGCCCCTCAGCAGCCAGTTCTTACCTTCTTCATCAAGGAGTTAGGGTGGGAGCTCACGGTGAGGTAGGACTCCGTGCCGTCCCGCTCTATGTACTGGAGGCTGTCACCGTCATTGTAGAGGATGAGGCGTGTTGAGTCATTAAAGAGCACCCCCACACTGTTGTCACACAGCTGATACCCTGATGGCAAGGAGAGGGCTGCTCAGAAAGGCAGGAGGAGGTGGGCAAAGGCCTGGGTACAGCTCAATAGTAGAGTGCTTGCACACATAAGGCCCTCACAATTCTTGGTAACACAGACACAGACAGACAGACAGACAGACACACACACACACACACACACAATTACAGACATCACTCACTCGGTTACTCAAAGGCTACCATGGCCATACCATCTCCTGCCCATCCCAAATTCTGGAGATACCTACCAAGTCCATACTTGTCCGAATAGTCCACCCATTTGCTGACCCAGAAGATGGGGATGCACGCAGGATCCTCAGCCTCCTCTGGGATAGAAATAGAGCACTGGTTAGGCCAATCCCTTCTCCTGTCTTCTCAGGCAGCCTTCCCCAGGGCTGGGGAGTGGGGAGCACCCCCATGAAGCCTGGGGAGGAGCCTGACAGCACAAACCTAGATACCCAAATGGAAAATTGCAGCCCAGGACACCACGTCCCATTTCATTAAGTGGGTCCCATTACTGTGTCCCAGGAACTGTGGTAGGTGAGGATAGGAAAAAAAAAACAAAAACCCAGGCTTCTGGAAGGACCCACGTTCCAACCACAGGGATGAAGAGTGACCAAAGTCTCTAAGCTGCTCTGTCATTAGTATCGGGGCTGGGAAAGCCTAGTGCCCCAGATTAAAGTGGTGAGGAAACTGAGCAGGCCCGACAACTCCCGCAACACTAGAACCAACTCAGTACACGCGAGTCCCTACTGCCAAGACACAAACGTGTTGGGAAGAAATGCTATGGAGAATTAAGTCAGGTTGGGAAGTACTGCAGTGGTGTCAGGGAGGTGACAGTGGGCACAGAAGCCCTGAGGCTGGAGCTGGCCTGAGGCTCTTGAAGACCAAGGGACTAATTCCCTGGGCAGAAAGGAGACAAAAGATGCAGCCATGCAGAGGTGACCTATCAGTCACCTACAAAATGAGATGGGGCAGAAACAGGCAGAAGGCATACCAGGGAGGGCCTAGGGTGTCATGCTAACTCATCTGGACTTTGATCTATAGGAAATGGGCGCTCTGCCGATTGAGACACCCTGCCTTCTCCAGATGTGCAGCCCCCTGCAGGACTCACCTTGTCGCACCAGCCCTCGCTCTGAGGGCTTGGAGGCATTGACGCTGGTCAGTTGCTGCAGCATGTCACTAAGATGGCACTCGATGGCCTCATTTGTCTCCCGAACCACTGGTTCCTCCTTTTCCCGGGGACGGTCCGGCAAGGGGTTCTCCACACCTAAGAAGGTGACACGGTCACTGGCCGGGCACAAAACTGGGGGAGGGAGCACACTGCCTGCCACGGCTAGCATTCTTCCCATAGTAGCCATTAGGCATCACTGCTGTGGGGAACTGAGTCAGTACCAGGTTTGTGTGTAGGTATGTGGTGCTTACTGAGAGGCCACAAAGCTGCAGGTGCTCAGGCCTCTGCTCTAACAGCCTGGCCTTCCAGGACAGCAGCTGTGGCTGTCACTCAGGGAGGCAGCCTGAAGGTACCATTTCAACCAAAGGTCACAAATAAAGGTCACCTTGTGCTTCCAGGAAGGTGGGGGGAGGGGTGAAGCACAGTGTAGCCCTTTTGCTTTGTGTGCCTACAGACAACTGAGTCTAATGAAATACACACTGAAGCATTAAGTTGGCCTGTGGTGGCTGGGGGCATGCTGGTCACTCTTGCTGTCTTTACGCCTGAAAGATCCATTTCCCCAAACCAGTGTGTGTTAGTGCTCCTGTGAAACAGGACATTTCTTAAATTTTCGATTAAAAACAACAAAAATCCTACCATGCTTTATTAAGAATTTAAGTGTGAAATAAAATATCCAAGATCTGATTTTAAAACTAGCCAAAAAGGGGCTGGAGAGATGGCTCAGCCATTAAGAGCACCACTGGCTATTCTTGCAAAGAACCTGGCTTTGGTTCTCAGCACTCACATGGAGACTCACAACCACCTGTATCTCCACTTCCAGGGGATCCAACACCATCTTCTGGCATCTGTGGTCACCAGGCATGCATGTGGTGCACATACATATATGCGTGGAAAACACACCCATACACAGTAAAAACAAAATGAGTGTTTGCAGAATACGTAAAATCAAGCCTGTCCAAATATAACTATTGGAAATGGAGGAGGACCACCCCAGGAACACCTAACACATTATACAATTCTCTACCTTTGGATAAGCTTGGAAAATGTAGAACATTTTCTTTGATGCTAGTTTATTAAAAAAACAAAACAAACAAACAAACAAAACCCCCTTAGAACAGCAGTATTTTAACACCTCCCCCCATAAGATAGGACTCCACAAGTCCAGCACTACAGGAAAGGATGACAGAAAAGAGGCTCGGTGACAACTCCATTAATAGTGTGTTTGTCTAGTGTGAAGCCCTGAATTAAGATTCTCAGCTCCTTATAAACTGGCATGGTGGCCCATGCCTGTAATCCTAGCACTCAGGAGATGAGGCAGAAGAGCAGAAGTTCAAGGTCATCCTTGGCTACTGTGAATTCCAAGCAGCCTGGGTCACATGAGACACTGACTCAAAAATTAAAAAAAAAAAAAAAAAAAAAAATTACAGTAATAATTGCTACACCAACACCCATAGGTGGGTGCTAAAATTGGTGGGGAATAGCTTTTCAAACAACTTCTTGCAAGATACTTATCAGTTACCAAAGACACAGTATCTGCAGCAGAGACAGCCTTGTCCCCCCCCCCCCCCCCCATGCAGCATTCTTACTCAGAATGTAGAACCTTTCCTAAATCATGAGGAAGCAGCAAATCCAACAGGAAATAGTCATTAGCAAGACTTAAGGAAAAACCCAGAGACATAAGGAAAAAGCCCGCTGTCCCAGGCTGGAGGAAACTAAGAAGCCGAGGTCACTAAATGTCATGTGGGGTACTGACTTGCATCCTGGTAAGGAAAAGGTGGTGTTAATGGGGAATCTGACTGACGTGAGGGCTGGAGTTCGTTGACAGGGTTATCTATGGTTAACGTTGTAGCTTTGGTAATTATTCTGTGGTAGAGATGCTGGCAGTGGAGGAAGCTGAGGGGAGGGTACACGGAAGTCAGCTCTATTTGGTTTGTAACATTTTTGTATAGCCCTAAAATTATTCCAAAATAAACCAAGCCATTGAGTCGGGGGTGAGGAACACATTTGTTGTAATCCCAGCATTTGTGAGTTCAGTGCTAGCCTGAACAACATGAAGCCCTGTCTCCAAGCACCAAAACCAAAATGAAATCATTGCAAGTTATTTGCCTAAAAATGTAAATCTAATTAAAACAGATGAACTGAGAATTTTATATTAAATTGGTGATATATCACACAGAGAAACAAAGCCCTTCAAGCTATAACCCTTAATGAAATATATTAAGGAAAACTAAAACTGCAAGGAAAAAAAAAAGTAGTGCTAAATACAGTGGCATACTCCTGTAGGTCCAGCAATGGGGGGGTGAGGGTGAGCGGTGAGGCAGGAGATTTCAAACCTGAGGCCAGTCTTGGTTTTATAGTCCGTTTCAAAAAAACAAAAGGAAAGAAGGAGGATAGTTAAAACAAACAAACAAACAAACAAAAAAGTGTGTTAAATGCAGGCAGAACACTGTATACATAGTAAATCTTAAAAAAAGTGTGTTAAAAAGAAAAAGAGATTGTTAAGATAATATGGGATTAGATTAATGCTCACAGTCCTGAAGGTTGTGCTGCCGTCTGTCATGTCTGTTTTCAAGAAGTATACACTGAAGCATTACCAGCAGAGGAAAGCTCCCTCTCACACAGTCAAGAAAGAGAAACATACAGGGGACTGATGATGCAAACCTCAAAAGAAATGTAAACAGACTGGGAAAGGAGGGTCAGAGGCTTCCTGTTCATTCTTCCACCTATTTGTTTTCCAGACAGGGTTTCTCTAACAGCTCTGACTGTCCTGGAACTAGCTCTGTAGACCAGGCTGGCCTCAAACTCACAAACGTACTTTTACTTTAAGTGTAAAATGGCAGACTGCTGGAGCTGGCTGTAGTGACATTTCAAAAGTGAGATGTACTGACAAACTTGCAATCCAGAGCCCTAGGCAGGAGGACTGAATCAAAGGCAGCCTGGTGACAGCGAGAGACCTTCTCTTGACAAACAAAACACAAGCACTCAAAGGGATGAAACGTACAAAGAGTGAACCAGGGTGGCTGAGAATGAGAACTGAGGATGGGTGCCACATTATACTCCATGTATGTACCTGACAAGTTCCAGTATTCTCAAAAAACCATGCAAGAGAGACGTTAGGAACTTTTTCTTTTTTGGATTTACGAGACAAGGTCTCTCTATGTAACAGTCCTGACTGTCCTGGAACTCACCTGCCTCAGCTTCCAGAGTGCTGAGATTAAAGGCATGCACCACCATCACCCAGCGATGTTAGGCATTTTTAAAGGTAATCAAAAAGAATTTCCTGGGCTTCATGTTCATTCAGTCCATTTTCTCCTTCTTGGGCCCAATGGGTTGACTCAGTCTGTTTTTCCAGCCAAGGCCAAGGGGCAGAAGAGCCCAGGGACCGGACCTCAAGGATAGGACCAAACTCTGGGGGCAGAGTAAGGCGCATGCACCCTGAAAATCTGGGCTCTCTGGGCTCCTCCTACTGAGACCAAGCTTTACCTTTATTGAGAACTGTGAGAGGCTTCCTGCTGCTGGGGTCCAGGCTGCTGGGAGCTATTGAAAACCTTGGTGGGATGGTGAGGCAGGTGATGGGGAGACGGGCAGGGATATAGCCAGAAGTGAAGAACTCGTCATCAAGCAACTCGTGAATGGTGGGGCGGGCAGTGGGGTCTGTCTGGAGCATCTTCTGGATGAGGGAGGCAGCCACAGGATTGATGTGCTGGAGGGGAGAGGCAGAGCCTAAATGAGATGAGGCAGGGACCCCACCTAACATGCGGCTGCTCCTATCTCAAATATGCCACAGCTCAGTGGCCATAAGTTCCACCAGGCCCTCCACACTCAGCTTTAGCAAGGACCAGTGTCACCCTACTTTGTGGGAAGGATCATTTCCTGCCACTTGGCACTCAATATTAATTTGGGATGATTTCCCCCCACCTTGCCCTTGCAAAGGACATTTATTTACCACCAGAGGGGCATCGGAGAACATAGGCCTCCAGGTCCCCAGACCTATGTTTGATTCCAGCTATGACAAATAGCCTGGTCTTTCTGGGCTTACCAACGTGTATCTGTAGAATGGGGGAGGAGTACCATACCTGGGACACCACCAGGTGGGATATCTGCTTTATGGGATAAAACCTAGCACAGGCCTGTCAGTCACAGCATTAACTCTATGCTTCTTTTTTTTTTTTTTGGTTTTTCGAGACAGGGTTTCACTGTGTAGCTTTGCGCCTTTCCTGGATCTCGCTCAGTAGACCAGGCTGGCCTCGAACTCACAGAGATCCGCCTGGCTCTGCCTCCTGAGTGCTGGGATTAAAGGCGTGTGCCATCACCGCCCGGCAACTCTATGCTTCTTATGTACCAGGAATGTATTCCCATACATTAATTCATTTGGCCCTCACCAAAACACCCAAAGGACTCTCTCTTTCCCCCCCCCTATCTAATTTGAATTGAGACAGGATCTCACTATGTAGCCGAGGCTAGCCTGGAACTTTTGATCCTCCTGCCTCAGCCTTACAAATGTTAAGACTACTCCACTATTAGACCTCACTTGTAGATGAAGAGACAGGCTCAGGAGGAAGTGGCCCTGCCTGAGAATACACACGGCATAGGTGATAAAGCCAGTCCACGCTGTCTGCAGTGAGCTGACTTCCTGTGATATAGCTCCCCTATACACAAATCAAGGACACTGATTTCAAAGTGGCCGTATGTCCGATGTGGACCTAGTCCCCAGAAATGGGATGGATATCCCTTCAAATGGACTTATGCCATTGGTTGTGAAAATGATGTCATTTTGTCATTGGAAGCCCTTGGAGAAACTCCCACTTTGCAGATGGGAAGCCTGGTTCAAAAGCGTCAAGTCATCACCTGTTAAACACAGCTCAGCTGGTCCATGCCCCAAGCTTAAGTGTGTCTGCCCCTATTCCCTCCTTTTCTCCCTGTGCTTTACATCCATTCAAGAAGCTGGGCCTGGGGCTCAGTTGGCAGAGTGTTTGCCTATAAGCACAAAGCCGTGTTCAGCTCCCAGTATACCACAAAGCCAGCATGGTGCTGCATGCCTATAATCTCAACACTTGGAAGGTAGAGGCAGGGGAATCTGACATTCAAACTCAACATGCAGTGAGTTCAAGGCCAGCCTTCAGACATACATTCTCCATGGCTATTCTAGAGGCAGGGCTAACTTATCTGTCCCCAGGATATAGCTAGGCTCAGTGAACAGCTTTTGGGTGAGACATAGAATATTAAACCATTGTGGTGTCCTCACCTTGGGAATGCTGTATTCGTTTTTCTTGATGCGGAGGTAGGTCTCTTTTAGGCACGAGGTCTCAAAAGGCGGCTTGCCCACTAGCAAGGTATACCTGGAAGCACAAAGAAGGACTTTGCTCACACTCCCAGTAAAGTCCAAATTCTCCCGGAAGTCATTGTCTAGAGGAAGGGGGCTGTGCTGGATTCACTGACAGGACGGATGGAGATGATCTCTAAGTCTGCCCAGTGCCACAGGAACCAATGGCTGGGTCAAGCCCTCAATAAAAGGCAGGCGACAATACCTGGATTCCCCAGCTCTGGCCTGCAGTAACAGAGGACTCCCAAGGACCCCAGAGGCCACTGCTATCCACCACAGGCCACTCTGATAGGGCTTCTGCCTACCACCAGCCTTTCAGCTGACCTAACTCTCCCATCAGTGATTCCAAAGCTTTATTAATTAAACCCAGGTTCGGAAGTGAGATTCCACAGTCTAACAAGCCCTCAGGTGTTGACGGTTTGGGTCTGTGCACACTTTTAGTAAGCAGCAAGGAACTGAAGAAGTGTAGAGACTTTCTCATCCCTTCCCTGGACCATAAGTCCAAGCTACAGGAATCCTACAGCCTACACCAGATTGATAAGGAAATGGGCATTCATGCGGACAGCCTACTCTCTGAAATGGCCTTTGTTTAAGGAAGAAGGATCCAGAGGGTTAAGGTCAACTGGGTGAAATGCCTCCGAAAGCCCCGCTGAGACCCAATAGCTCCGGAGTCCATCCCCAACTTACATGATGCACCCGATGGACCACACATCCACCTCGAAACTGTGTCCCTTCTTGCTCAGCACCTCGGGAGCTATGTAGTTAGGTGTGCCACACAAGGTCTTCTTTCGCTCCCCTTCATACTCCACTTTGGTGGCCAGCCCAAAGTCCCCTAGGACAGAAGGAAGACAGGGTGCTCAGCTGCTAGGTCTGGGCCATCTGCGGTTGCAGACAGCTGCCTCAGGCCTGACCTTGAGATTCCACAGCCTCTGTTCCCTGAACCTTCCCACTGTGCTGGCCCTGGTTGGCCCCCACTGCCCTTTCTAATCCTTAGATAGCAGGGCAAGGGTGGTAAGATGGCTCAGAAGGGAAAGGTGCTTGCCTCTAAGACTGATGACTGGAGTTGACCCTGGGACCCACACAGTGGAAGGAGAGAACTGACTCCCCAAAGTTACCTTCTATCCCCACCTCCCACACAAATGAAATTTAAAACACACAGGATGGCAGAATTGGATGCACTAGGGAATCAAGTACATACTCTTCGGGAGTGCTGATGGACACGTTTCAGAAGAGTGACGGGTACAGGGACTGAGGCAAATCATTCTCAAGGGAACAGGTGCTTTTCAGCTCAGAAGGAGACAGCTGAGGGAATGCTGCCGCCTTGCTCCATGGCATATGTCCAGACCTCCAGTTTAAAAAGGAAACTATTGAGGATCTGGCTCAGTGCTATGAGATAGAGTATTTGGGGGGAGGCACCCCCAAGGAAACTTATTTTCAAAACTACTGTATTGAGGTACACAAGACAACAAAAACAAAAAACAATGCATCTAAAGGTAAGACCCTGGCTTGTGGGCCCCTCACTTTCCATTTCTGGACTAGAAGGCTTTCTGGAGGACAGCGTCTTCATTTCCCACCAGCCCTCCATTTCTCTGGCTCCCATTCTCCCAAATTTCCCCTCCTTACCACCTCTTGTACTGGCACCAGGCACCCGCAGGCCCAGCATCTCACCTATTTTCACCTCCAGATCCTCGTTCAGGAAGAGGTTGCCCAGCTTGAGGTCCCTGTGAATGACCTGATTTAGGTGCAGGTACTGGCAGCCCAGGACGATCTGCCGCAGGTAGTAGCGAGCCTCGGGCTCGGTCAGCGCTTTCCTCCTCTTGTGCAGCTCCAGGAGGGACTGAGGAAGAGGGAAGAAGTTACTGAAGCCAAAGGAAAAGGGTGGCCAGCTAGATGTGTCCAGGACTAGGCCCTAGGGAGTAAAGTGTGGGAAGAAGTTTCCTGTCCGGACCACCAAGCCCCAAATCATCACTCTGAGGCTATATTAATTATAAATGCTCGGCTCAGGTTAGTTACTAGCTAACTCTTCCACTTAAATTAACCCATATTTCTTATATCTTGGCAGGATTCTGATGGTTCTGCCCATACACTGGTCATTATCATTCACAGGACCCTCTCCTGTTAACTCGTACCCTTACCCAGAGTCTTCTCTCAACCCCTCTCGATCCCCTATCTAGGGGCTTCCTCCCGGCAAGAGACCCTCTCCTTCGAGACAGGGTTTCTCTGTATAACTGTCTTAGCTGTCCTGAAACTCTTTGTAGACCAGGCTGGCCTCGAACCCGCCGAGATCCACCTGTCCCTGCCTCCCAAGTGCTGGCATTAAAGGTGTGGACCACCACCGCCCAGCAGAGACCCTCTCCTTTTCCTGAAAGCTCTGAGGTCTGACTCCAAACAGCCTCTCTGCCCCCCACCCCTTCCGACCGCCCGATCCTGTCCCACTCCGGAAGTTCTAGGTCCACGGCAGTCGTAGTCTGGGACCCTTGTTAACTACTTTAAACACCCATTTTCTACACCTGCTCACAGTCTTGCGTACAGGAGCCACCGTCCCTAACAGCAACAGGTCCCGGGCTCCGCCTGCCCTGAACCCTGGCCTCAGCAGCTTGGAGTGCCATAGAAGCCTTTCCATAATTGCTTGAAACTCCAAGGCGTCGGTGCCCCTCTGTCAGCTAGTTCCCGGTGTGGGCGTCCCAGCCCCGCAGCAGAAACACTCACCCTCCTGCGACAGAGCTCCAAAACCACAAACACAAAGTCGCTGTCCTCGAAAAAGCCATGGAAGCCTACGACATGTTGGTGTGCGAGGCTGCGGTGAATGGAGATCTCCATAGACATCTTCTCCTTCTGGTGGGGCTTAAGCAGCAAAGACTTAGGCACGATCTTGCCTGCGAACACCTCCTTTGTGTCTGCGTCTGAGATCTCGAAGCACTTGGCAAAGCCTCCTTTACCCAGAAAGCGGCCCCGTACATACTGGCGCCGGCTGCGCGGGTCCACTAAGACCTCCGGAATCTCTTTCGACAGCGGGGCGGTCACTGGGGCACCGGGAGCTGCATCTCCCGGGACCCCGGCTTTCCCGAGGTCGGCTGGTGCTCGAGCCAGCTTTCCAGCTTTGGCCGCTGCACTCATACTCCTAAATTTGCTCCGCGGACCTGGCCCGGCCGGTGCAGAGGATCTTGCCCTGCTCAGCTCCTCCCCGAATTCAAACGCAGCGCTGGGAACGTTACAAGGGCCTGCGCGTTGCTGATTGGCCGCGGGGATTTAAAATACAAACCCGCCCAGCGCGCGGCACCATGGGAGTGCTCTACGGCGCAGCCGCTTTTAAACCTCCGATCTTGCAGGCGAGAAACTTGAGGGGCAGGGACTTGAGGATGGAATGCACGTGGGATAGCCTGGGAAAACAGGATCGAATGGGATACGCGGAAATCCCCAGTGGGGACAGGATTCGGTCCTGCTTTCTGCCCCTCGGCCGGAGAGTGCTCAGGTGGTTCACCTGCGTCTCCTCCAGGGGTTTCTCCTGTTAGGACCCTAAAGGTAGCTTGGCAGTGCACCACCTTCGCCCTCGACTGCCCGCCGGCTAGACCAAATAAACTCAAACTTAAACAAACCCAGAACGCCTGGCAAGCAGATATACCTTCAGAGCGCAGCAGACCCGCCCTCTCTGTGACAATCGCTGCCCCAGCGAGTTGAATGCAGCTCAAGCGTTCTCCAGAAAAACTCGGGCCAGCAGTATCTGCAACACCCGGGAACTCCTTAGGAGGGGCAAGACTTCAAGATTACAAGTTAACGTAGGCCAACCTCAGCTACCTGAGACCAACCCCCTAACCCCAAGGGAAAGAAATTTCCCAGGCCCGACCTGCAGGTCGAACAAGACCTTCAGGTGATTCCTATGCACGGTGAAATGTAAGAAGCACCAGATCTCCCGACCCGCGATGCAAGAAGTTTGCCTGGCTTGTCCTGGATTGCATCGCCCAGAGCCACATAAATAGAGAACAGTCAGAGAGAGAGGAGATGGCTGGTTGGAAAAGTGCTAGCCAAGCAGCAGGGCCAAATCTGCCCAGCGGAGGTATTCTGTTTGGCCTTCATTAGGGGGAAAAAAAAAGATTTACAACATGTAAAAGGAGTGGCCACACAGTGCAGGAATGTGGCTTTCTTTAGGGAAAAAAAGTCAACTCTGGCAGCTTTTCCCAGACACCCACCTTGCCCAATTGCCTGTCCGGCTTCTGTGGAAATTCTGAACACACCGGGAAGTTGCTTGGCACTGAGCCAACTGCTTTTGCCACCCCGGACATGGGAAGAACTGCATACAAGGTGGACTTTGCATCCAGATAACAGCTGGCCTTCATTCTGTTCAGCCAGTTTTCTGGTGTGTGGCACTGGGCAAATTTACTCAACTTCTCTGATAATTAGCTTCCTCCTCTGTAAAATGGGTTGTGAAAATCCCTACTAAATTGGCAGTTGAAAGGATTAAATGTTTTCTGCTGAGTGCCTGGCATTCCATGCAGAAAAAGAATGATTTCCCCCCCCCCCACTTTCTTTTTTTTTTTTTTTTGGTGGTAGTCTGATTATAAAGGTAAGATTTGCTTAATCTTATTTTAAATCTAAAATGTGTCAGAATGCTGTGCACTACAGAGGTTCTACTCGGGGTCTTTCACTTTCTAAAGATAGTCATAGCTGCTGTTTTGGGGGCACTGAGAACCAGTGTTTTCCATGTGTGAAGGAACTAAAATCCTCAAAACCACCCTACCCATCTTCTTGCTTTATAGATGGGAGATTTGAGATTCCAAGGGGTCAGATAACAGGCTAGTATGTGGAAGAGTGGGAGCTGACATGCTCACCCCCAGCACCCACACGTCACCATGACTACTGCCAAAATAAGACCTCTACTAGAGAACTCTAGTTTGTTTCACGGCTTTTTCCCGACTGAGCTGTAAGGTCCCTAGGAGCAGACTGGCTGCGTGTTATTCTCCAGTGCAGGGCCTGGTTCTCTGTGTGGGCTCAGTAAGTATTTAAGTGAATAGGCGGGTGGCTGGTGCTGCCTTCTGCTACATAGCATGTGGTCAGGGTCCCACCTTCCTCTGCTAATGTGCAACAAGCACACAAGCTATAAGAAGCAGGACGCTGTTGCTAGGCTTCTGTGTTTCAGTGAGCCTGGACTTATGACAACTTGTCCAAGGTGACAGGGCATTTGGCTGAGGCCAGTTATAAACAGCTAGACTCTTAGCCATGTCCCAGCACTGCCAGTCTTATTTTAACAGCCTTAGAGCTTCACGAAAACTACTGGCTGACCTATAGAAGCCAGTTTGTCCAGAAGGGCGGCTGATGCCAGCTAGAACAAGGCTGGAGGACACCCTCTGGGCTCTTACAGGCCATGGTGGTATGCCAAGAAAGACTTTCCTAATTGCCAAGACTTCTTCATTATAGCTAATACTCTAAGGATGTGTTAAGTAGAACAAATAGTTGTCTGATTAATTTCAAACCTACCATAGTATAGATGTATCAATGACTAGGAAAGGAACCATAGCCTTGGGTCCTAAGAGAATTGGCTGATGTATAAGTGACTCATTCAGAAGCCACTACCCATCCCAACCAACCACAAAGGCTCTGGATAACCATGTAAAACAGAATTGGTCAACAGGACCTTACAGGTCAATCATTCAACCTTGTTCCCAGTCCCTGGATCCCTGCAATGTGAAAGTTATGTGGGCAGGAGTAGGGGTGGGAAGAGTATGGCTCACATCCAGGCAAGCATCTACTATATAAATGCTGGGTAACCCAGGAGCTTACTCCTAGTTCCTCAAGAACTGGAGGCGCGTAACTAGACTGCCTAGATGGGCTGGCTGGGGACAGAAGGAAGCAGTTCCAGACAGAGAGGCATCCTTGAAATGGCTCTTTGTTGACCACAGCCACTCGAGCTAAGCATATTTCCCTTTGCCCCTAGTCTGGGCCCAGATCCCCCTTCTGGGGGATTGTCCTTTGGGACCAAGAGTAATGAGAGAGTGGGTTAAGTGTGTACTGGGAGTAGGCTGGGGAAAGTGAAGAGATCTGGGGAAAGAAGAGGTCTGCACTAGATGCCTGATGATTTTTCCTGTCTTGACACTTTTATCCCCTCTGTGGTAGTTTCACTCATTTCCTACAACCACTAGTCATTAACTCTCAATCCATGTGTGTGCCTGTATCTCAGCTTCTTAGCTACAATGATGACTTGAGCCTGGATACCTCTCTGGTCTGGACTAACGAGAACCAAACCCACGGGGTTTTCGGCAAAGAGGTGCTCTTTCTACCAAAGCTGTGTGGGTTGTGTGTATGTGTGTGTGTCACACTATGATATCTGAAAATAAGTCAGTCATGGTGGCACACACTTTTAATCCCAGGACTCAGGAGGCAGAGGCAGGCGGATCTCTGGGAGCTGATGCCAGCCTGGTCTATCTGGTCTACAGTTAGTTCCATGGTAGCCAGGGCTACACAGAGAGACTCTGTCTCAAGAAAGACAAACAGACCAACAAAAGAACCATCTCAAAGGAAAGCAGACACAGGATCTGAAGAGAGGCAGGTCCTTGTGACACTTTGGTCTTAGAATCCAGCCTGAAGTCCAACTAAGGCCTGACTTTCTCAGCAGCAGAAACCCAACTCCTTCCTCTCCTCTCCGTAGCTGGAAAGGTCTTTCCCGTCTACCTTCTCTTCTAATATTCCAAGAACAAAGAGTTTTTCTTCTCTGGAATTATAATTGCCTAGTGACAGGCTGTCCCTGGGGTGAGAGCCACCGTGGAGACAGAGTCCAGCTGGCCTTTCCTAGAATACACACTCTTGACGGTTAGCATACTCTCAAATACTACCAGCACACAATTAAAAAGTAGCTACTGTTTATAGTAGGGACTGTTTTTGTCCTCTCAGTACCTTGATTTGGCAATAGACCCCATTCTCACATTAGGGTCAATCACAGGACCAAACACCATTGGCCACAGTCACTGATCCAAAAGGGCACAGGTCTCACAGTGTAAAGCACTGAGCATTTTCTTTGGGACCTGCCAGGCTAAAACTGGAGTGCCACTGGAATACAATGATAGAAGTCTAGAGCTGTAATCTGTCATATCCCAAATGTACAGAGAAATCTCACATGCAGTACAAGAAAAACAAAGCAAACACAGAGGTCTGCTCAAGGCTGCTTACTGTCTACTTATGTCCGTTCTCTTTAGTATCAGAAAATCCTTCCTAGCCTAGGTCACAGTGAGACCATGTCTACACACACACACATACATACATACACACATACACACATACACACACACACACACACACACACACACACACACACACACACAC
>CABHPR010098219.1:0-11308 GCA_902168415.1 Peromyscus melanophrys | reverse complement strand
TGTGTGTGTGTGTGTGTGTGTGTGTGTGTGTGTGTGTGTGTGTGTGTAGGTGTAAGATCAGAGGACAACACAAGGGAGTTGATTCTCTCTCTTTGCCATGTACATCCCAGAGATTGAATTCAGGTCATGGCAAGTGTCTTTTCCTATCTAATGAAGGAACATGACTAAATGTTCTAATGAAGTCAAACATGACTAAAAAGGTGATTTGAATCCCTCATACTTCAGGAGAAAAAATCATGCATGTAATAGGCTTGTGGTTATTACATCTTGCCACTATTGCCATAGTAGTTAAAGAGTAACACATTTGGGTCTCCACCGTATTCTTTTTCACTTATTGAGAATGATAATGAATGGGTACATGCAGCTATGACTCACTGGGGAAAACAGCACTGAAAATTAGGAATGTAGTTGGAACCTGAGCCTTAGGCCTACGATGTCAGCCAGGAGATTAACAGTTGAATACAGGTAACTGGGTATCAGAGATGAGGCAGGAAGAATAAGCTACAGATCATTCCTTTTCTGACAACATGAATAGTATTGAGGGGAATGGAAACAGATGGATCATTTATAGTAAAAAATAATTCATAAAGAGAGAAAAATACAGAACCTTGGGAGGGGCCATGAGACAAAATGCTAGGTATGTTTTCCACACAACATGTCCACTTACCCTTTATAGACTTTTATCAAACCTCAGATATAGGAAATGTCATCTTGGTTTTGGCCTTCCAAGTTTTCTATAATGAGTTATCGTCAAGCAAATTGACTTATGATGCTTTAAAAACATTATTAGACATGAAGCAGATATGCATAATATATAAGGTACAGCAAAATCTCAGAATTTACCTTTCGCGTTCAAAGTATCTACACAGTTCTGCCTCAGCAACAAAATAGATAATCCAAAGTTATCATAATGCCTTTAAATTTGTTTATTTTACTGTGGTTCTCATAGAAACCATTCTCATAAAAATCTATTTTAATTTGTGAAAACATGAAGTTCAAGCTGCATGAAATCTGAGTTGGAAGCAAACTTAAGGTTGACGCTGGCAGGTGATTCTGTAAAGCTGATGTGGTTCTGTATGTATCTGAGGATGGCAAACAGCAGGGAGAGGCCCAGGAGAACTTGGGGAGATGAGGAGACGACAATGTCAGCAGCAGACACTGACTGACTGCTTGCACTGGTCAAAATTAAGCAGTTTTCAAGCTCCGCACTGCTGACATCTCCAACTGCCTGCACAATGCAGGAATTGCCAAACACCCTGACTTCTGGTTAGATGTCAGTAGCTTGTGACAACCAAAAAAAAAAAAAAAAAAAAACAAAAACAAACAACAACAACAACAAAAAAAACCTCAGGGAGAGGGAGATTGAGCAACACTACACACACCTCCACTCCACACTTGCAAGTACTTTGCATGTATCATCTCAAATCTTCACACTTGTCTTTGGAAACATAGCTTTGGTTTCCTCCACTTCCTCCACTTTCCAGACACTAAAATATATAGAGGCTCAGTGAAGTCTTGAAATATGCAGGTAGCAAGTGACATTCATGAGTCAATCCCAGTATGCCTGGTTTGAGCAAGTCTGCATTGAACAGCTACATCACAGGAGTACATGCACACACACACACCTTAGAGAGCTGAGAAAATGACCTGCTTCTCAGAGATACTCAAAGATCAAGAAATCAGGAGGAAATATCCATGAAGTATAAGTGGCTATTATTTACATCTAACAATATGATCTGTTGCTGTGGGATGGTCTGTATGTCAAATTTCTCTGATTGGTCAATAAATAAAACACTGATTGGCCAGTAGCCAGGCAGGAAGTATAGGCAGGACTAACAGAGAGGAGAACTGAGAGAACAGGAAGGCAGAGGGAGACACTGACAGCCGCCGCCATGACAAGCAGCATGTGAAGATGCCAGTAAGCCACGAGCCACGTGGCAAGATATAGATTTATAGAAATGGATTAATTTAAGATGTAAGAACTAGATAGCTAGAAGCCTGAGCCATTAGGCCAAACAGTTTAAACAATATAAGCATCTGCGTGTTTATTTTATAAGTGGGCTGTCGGACTGCCGGGACTTGGCGGGAGCTGGAGAGAAACTCTCCAGCCACAAACTTGAAACTGGGCTTGGCCCCTAGGAAACTTACGGTCCACTGGGAGTTGTTTGTATCTCTGGCTGTCTCGCACGATGCTGCCCCCACTGTCGCTGGAGCTGCTGTTCTGACGGGTGACATTTGCTGGAACTTTGGGCACAGGAACGGGTGCCGGTGCAGAAGGTGGAAGGGGGACCGGAACGGGTGCTGGTGTTGGAGGGGGTGATGGGGCAGAAGGAGCATCAGCTGATCTTGGACCATATTCCATCCTTTGTTTCTACAAAAAGACAGTAATTAACTTGAAATATGTATGTGTGAATATATATATATTCATTGAATATATGAATATATATGAATGAAGTGTGTGTGTGTGTGTGTGTGTGTGTGCGTGCGTGTGTGTGCGTGCGTGCGTGTGTGTGTATGTGTATGTGTGTGTGTGTGTGTGTGTGTGTGTGTGTGTGTGTGTGTGAACTTAGACTGGAAAATGTGGTACAAATTGACAGGACATCATTGGATATTTATTTGTAAAGTTATCTGTGGCACTCCTTATGAATGTAGGCATATGTATGTACACTTTTAATCCAGTATGATGTCACAGTTATTAAAACCATCTCTGAAGTACTCTACATATTTGTTTAAAGTCAGCATGTGAGTTAAAGAATGACAAGCTCAAACCAAGAGCAAATATACCATAATAATACAGGACA
Source organism: Peromyscus melanophrys (assembly GCA_902168415.1). NCBI lineage: Eukaryota > Metazoa > Chordata > Mammalia > Rodentia > Cricetidae > Peromyscus > Peromyscus melanophrys. The sequence continues at coordinate 8,507 of CABHPR010098219.1, read as the reverse complement.
AGAAAACTAAGTTTGGGCTTGAACTTATAGCAGACTAGGGTGGATTAAAAATACTCTGATTATTTTACATTTAAATGAAGAATAACTTCAATGGAGTTGAAAGTCAATAACATTCAGCACCACTTACTCCTGGCTTTAAATGCAGGCTACAGTCAGAGGGCTTTAATCCTGCTGTTTACAGGAGTTTTTAAAGGAGCGCTGTGTTGACTTGGTGAATACAGGGGCTATACTTTAGAATAAGGAAGGTTAGACGGTTGTTATTAACTCTTCCATGGCGCAGCCCTCTCCACCACTATCTTCTTGCTAAGTTACTCACATTTGAAATTTTCCTTGTTAAAAATGGGAAGACATAGGGTGGATGGTTTTAAGGACAAAGGTACAAACAGTCCTTCGGGGTGGGGACACAGATCCACGGTAGAGCATCTGCCCAACCTGCAGAGGCTCTGGTTCTGCCCCTGGGCCCACAAAAAAGAAAAGAAGAAGGGGAAAGGGAGTAGGAGGGGGTGGGGGAGGGGGAGGCATGTAGGTGGGGATTTATAGTTTAAAAGGAAGATGTGGTAAACTATACAATTGGGCTCTGATCAAACAATATTTGTGTATATTTCTTATTAAACACAATATCCAAAGCTTTAAATATAGATAAATAATCTAACAGATAACTACATGTAGAAGACTCCGAGTTCTCGAAAGGCACATCTTTGCAGACTCAAAGATGCAAAGCTATGATTGAAGTGAAGTTTAAATACTGAACCATCATCATTCCAATTAAAATTTAAGGTTAGCGGATACAATCCAAGAGAAAACCTTCTGGAAGTATGGGTCTTGCGTTAAGACAGTATTTACTTTTCACTTCTAAATTGGCCCAAATATAAGGCAACCTTCATTTTTAAGCTAGTCTTTCCAGATTTCCAGAGATCAAAACCATAAAATACACACACCACACATTAAATTGTCTCTCACAAAACAACACACTGACCACCAAGGTGCCTTCACAGGAAGAGAACTTAATACCTGTGGACAGCTTCATGGGAAGGGACCCTTGGCCTTTGCTGCTGTTTCGTGAGGGCTCTGACTCACTCACCAGCCGATGGTAAGGACGGGAGGGGTAACATGCAGGGAAGGGCACAGCTGAAAGAGGGCAAGATAGTGTTGCCAGATACCAAGAGGAGCAAAGCAGTGAGCCAGAGGCAGGAGGAAGAACCAGAGGTGAACAAGCAATGGCCACAAAGTTCCCCATGAGAAGAACAGATTTCTGTCCTCCCAGTACCTGGTCCTAGAGACACTTATAATGTATTCAGAATAATGCCAGAAATCATTGCTGTATTATTATAAACCCCACCAGATATTTCTCTTATATTTGGGCCAAAAATTATCTAAAGCAATCAAAACATAGCAAACATCACTCAAAGTACTACTTAGCACACACCAAAGCCACTTAATATATATGTTTTATTCCATAGACAAGTGTGTCCTTTAATAGTTTAATGAAATCATGTCAATGTTTCAAAAGTGTTCAGAATTTAAATGATTGTTTTTAAAGCTTATGCCAAAAAAAAAAAAAAAAAAAGGCTACAAGCTCTCAGTGCCACAGTGTGATTCATTTTTTTTTTCCTGCTTCCATAAAAACAGGAAGAGCTCGTGTTTTCTACCTGTGGAGTAATTCCGTGAGACGCTCAAGCCACTGTGACCGTGTCAGAGTGAAGCCCCGAGGCAGGCTTACCAAGCATTTGGGTCTCAGTTCATCACCTGCTCCTGCTGCACAAGGCAACAGAACCAACAGACCTCACTCAACAATAGGTCAAAAACTGAAACCCCAATGAGGTTCCCAAAGCCACAGAAAGACATTTTTCATGATTTATGCCAGAGTTATATTTACTTGCATATTTCCCTCTCCACCCAGTCTTTTCTGCCTGCCTCATGCCTTCAATCTCTGACTTGAAAAGGGAAAGAGGACCAGACCCGCAAATCAGTGTGACTCACTCTGAAAGTCACTGAGTCAGTACTGATGCCTGGAACCTCTGTTCTGAGCCCCTCCCATCATCGCCGATCCTCTCTACCTACGGCCTGATGCCTGTTCTTCCTTCATATTCCTGCGCTTGGCTCTTCTTCTTTGGAGGCACAGACCAAGTGACTCCCAGCATACCTCAGGTCATGGAAGACTCTCTTGGGCATAGCTCATTTGGACCTTTTTTTCCTGCCCCGAGGAGGCTGAGGCTCCAATCCTATGAGGAACCTTGGTCTGGGCCTTTCCCAGGGATCACCACTGAGGTCTCACATTCCACAAACCTCTCAGTTTATGGCAGCTGCATCACCTGGTATGGACCCACTTCTGTATACCACTGTCACTTCCTGACTCCCATCCATCATCTCTCACGGATGCCAAGCTCAGCTGCAAACAAAGCATCCCTGTGTGTTTCTCTGAAGGAAGTCAGAATGGCTCTGCCTCACAAGAAATGTACTTTCCTACTGACAATTAAGTTGGGGTGAGTCACTTTTCTTTAGTAACCAAAACTGAGTAAAAATTCTCGGGCATTAAAGTGGCTACTGATTCATGCAAAGTCCTACTTCAGAGAGGAGATTATGCAAGTAAAACCCAAGCAAGGCACTGGCAGAGAACTGTTCTTAAAACTTTGTCTACACTGAATTGTACTTTTTTCCCTTTAAATTTGGCCTCTCTGAAGTTCTGCAATAAAAACAGCACAGCTGGAATATTTGGAGGGTGTTAAGTCCAGAAACCGAATCCAAAAAAAATGATAGGAAGAAGAATTGCCAGGAGGGAACGGATATGAGTTACCTCTGACAGCTCGCCAAGTAATTGCTATTAGGAGATGGAGCAAATGGCATTAAATGAGAAAATTAACACAGGAGATGGCATTGAAAGAATATCAATTATAATTTACATTCAAATAACAGAAAACATGAACAAACTTTTTTCTTGACAGCAAAATTACCTACCCACAAGTCAGCCAGCAAAGGAGTTTGTAAATACATAATTAATTCCCACACCTCTTTACTCATCTTCCAGCTCAACATGCAGAGTAAACAGCAGCATGGAGTCAGAATACCTCAGTAACAACTCTTGGAGCATTAAAGTGTTATGTGAAGAGAACATGATACAGGTTCATTTTACTCACAGAATAAAGAATACACTTAGAGTCAAACACACAAACATAGAGAAGTTGTGGTTACCAGGAATGGGGTGGTGGGCACAGAAAACGGGGGGGGGGGGGGGCGCCTAGGACAGGAAGTAGCAGATGTGGAGTGTGAACAGAGAAGCTGAATGTTCAGTACGAGGGTCATACTTGATACTGGTGCATGGAATCAGGTTTGCTAAATGAGTAGGCTATGGCTGCTCCAGGGAGAGTGGGTAGCTGTGTGAAATGATATGTTCATTCTACTACTTTTGTGATAATTTTATTTACTGTATATGTACTTTTAACATTGTTTGTGTATATATGCATGTATGTATGTACATATATGTATATATACATAAGTATACACACAAAAAATGTGCTTATTAAATAAAAATGATAGCCATTCTTGTTTAAGAACCCTGCCTCTAACTAATGATCCTTGATGGACCTCTGTAAATAATCCACAACAACTTTTAAGCACTATGTATTTTAAGGAAGCTGGCCTGGCTGAAGACTGTAAAGGTGATGTTAGCAAGATGGCCATTTTCTGTCCAGCAGTATCAACATCTGGATAGAGTTTAAATAAGGCATGGATGAGATGGGCTACAATTGACACTGTTGGCGGTTTAATAGTCACCTCTAGGAAATAGGCCCACTTTCAGTTTCGGGCTCTTTACACATGTACCTAGAGGATAAGAGAATTCGCTGACATATAGCCAGACTTCTAGTTCACAGCCAAGCACACGGCAACTGAGAAAATAAAATTCTTTCTCGGAGGGCACACAGCTAGTGACAGAACCGAGGCCAGAGTCCTCACCAAACAGCAGCAGGGAAGGCAGTCCACAGGATTCCGGAATAGCCAAGAGACAGAGAGAAAGGGTGGTGGGGGGTTCACAAGACCTGGCAGCGGTTGGACAGTGCTCATTATTTGATTCCTCCCCACCTGGTGGAGTAGGAAAAACTATAGACATAATAAACATACAAACTCAGCATTTAACAACACACAGAAGATTCTTTAGCCCAGCTGTGGTGGTCTCAGAAATAAGATCAGGGGAGGAAGTCATTGCTGCTCCTCACACAGCAGGGGATCCATGGGAATCAGTCTATCCAGGAGAGGGCCAGTGCTAGCCTGAGAATCAAGGAAGAAATATCAACAAACTTTCCATGGCAGAAGATTCCCGGAAGAACAGAAAGCACCTGGGGGCCATCAGTGGCGCAGATAGGAGACTGCGAAGCCCTGGGGGTTCTACATTTTAATGAAAAGACAAGCCACTTTTCTGTGTCCTTCAAAAAGCATTTACTGCTCTCTCCTGTGGCTTCACTGAAACACACACACACACACACACACACACACACACACACACACACACACACTTTTGTAAATTCTCTATCACAGCTCTTCCTCTTTAATTTTTAAAATGCTGCCAAAGCCATGGGGAGGAATCTGCCTTTAGCGAGCTGTTAAAACTCACTCCAAATGTGAGAATTATTAAATAACCTCGACTCCCGGGGACTTCAGGTGACAACTCAACACCTAGTCCATGCTGCTCCAGGTGTGAGGACAGCTGCTGTCAGAACAGAATCCCAGACAAAGGGTTTGCAACAACTGTTGCTGTCCTTGGGTTTTCACTAGGAACTGCTCCCCCGAATCCTTCAGGACCGGAAACAGAAGGGGATGAAAATGAGAAGCACAATCGTTTCCCTTGTAAAAACACCCAGTGAGTCAGAGAGGCTATACAGAAGCACTCTGCATCCAATTCCAGTCTTTGGCCACTCACAGAACGCCCACTTTGTCAGTATGCACAGTTTTCCCAAAAGTATTAAAAACATGAAAGGACATATAAAATGCAAGAAATGGATTCATTAGGGGGAAAAAAAATCCATTTGAAGAATGATGGCCAGTCAGAGCGACTGTTCTCAAGATACAGTGCATGGAGACATGTTCAGAGATCGTATCCCTTTGCGTACTCATACAACAGAACCCTGCTTAAATGAAGAGCTGGTGACATTTCCTGAACCCTCCCTGGAATGACAAGAGTATATCAGGGCATCAGCTCTGGATCCACATGGCTGGGTCCCAGGCCTGGCTTCACGCTGTTGTGTAGCTCTGAGCCTCGGATTTCTTCTGTGCCCAAGTCTGCTGTGTGGCATGTGCCTACTTCATCAGGTTGCTGTGGGACTTCAGGGAGATTTATGGGCGGAGAACTTAAAGAATTCTGGGCTCAGAATGGCACTGCCTACTGGCTTCGTCTGCTTCGTTGTCACCACGAAGCTGCCTCTACTGATCACTCAGCAGCTATCATGCTGGGGCACAGCACAAAAATCTGTATGCCGTAGCCAGGCTGGCCCAGAACTCATTTTGTAGTATAGACTGGCCTCAAACTCCAGAAATCCTCCTGCTTCAGCCTCCCAGGTGTGGTGATGATGGTTATGAGTCACCAACTCTTGCTTTACTTCAGAGTGGTGATATCACTGGGTGGAAGGAGGAAAGAGGTCTGTACAGATGGGATGGAAGTCACTGCTCCTCGTACAGCTGCACCAAGGACAGGGCAAAGCAACAGGTGACCTGGAGACAGGCGTGCTGCCAGCTTCTGCAAAGAAGCCACTGAGTGTGAGTCTTTCTGTCACCCTTCCCATCGCTATCAAGATGCTGGCACTGAACAATACATGAAGGCCTGCATGGCAAAGAGAGTAAGACGTGAACTCAAAAGCATCCCTGGGCTCCACCAACATATGGGAGGACCTTGTCATTCTGAAGTGAACTGCTCGTTTTTCTCAGATGCCTCTGTCTGAGACATCCAAAGGTGTCTGTGATGCTGTCATAGAGACAGATGGTTGGCTGGGATATGTTTCTGAAGGTTTTTCTTTCCCATGCTACTCCATTCTCCTTTTCAGAACTATTACCAGTTCATTAAGAACAGGAATCCTTTGAGAGAAGCAGTGATGTCACAGCAGGTAGGTAAGGACACAGTGGTGTCACAGCAAGTAGGTAAGGACACAGTGGTGTCACAGCAGTAGGTGAGGACACAGTGGTGTCACAGCAGGTAGGAAGGTGTCACAGCAGTAGGTAAGGACACAGGGGTGTCACAGCAGTAGGTAAGGACACAGTGGTGTCACAGCAGGTAGGAAGGTGTCACAGCAGTAGGTAAGGACACAGGGGTGTCACAGCAGTAGGTAAGGACACAGTGGTGTCACAGCAGTAGGTAAGGACACAGTGGTGTCACAGCAGGTAGGTAAGGACACAGTGGTGTCACAGTAGTAGGTAAGGACACAGTGGTGTCACGGCAGGTAGGCAAGGACACAATGGTGTCAGGGCAGGTAGGTAAGGACACAGTGGTGTCACAGCAGTAGGTAAGGACACAATGGTGTCACGGCAGGTAGGTAAGGACACAGTGGTGTCACAGCAGTAGGTAAGGACACAGGGTGTCATGGCAGGTAGGTAAGGACACAGCAGGTAGTTAGGCTGTTTATTATGACTTACGAGATCTTTATTGCATTTACCCCAGAGTTTCCAGGTGTTGAAGGGGTAGAGAGTTTATAATACCTTTCAAAGGTAGGCACTCACCCTAACCTCTATTCATATGGTGAGGTGGGGGCGGGGGAGAGGAGAGGGAGGCAGAAGGGAGAGGAGGGAGAAGAGAGGGGAGGGCACCCACCACAAGCAGTCTTCCGCACACTTTTCTACAGTGAGACTGTGGGAACAGCCAAAACATGCAGTCCTCCTCCGTGACCACAAATCTCTGTTTACACAAAGCTTCAGCAGAGACTCCTGGAACTTGTGAATACTTAAAAAACAAACTCTCAATTGTGCCAAAGTTGACATAAATGTAAGATGAGGTTCTGTGTGTGAAAGAACAGAATCAGGGAGAATGGGTGTTGTGTGCTCTCCAAGGACTATTTTTGCCTGTGGTGTGTATTAATCATTTGGGTTCACTTTAGCCAGAGGCAAGCTTGAAACAGGAAAGTCAACACAGTTTGGGCCAGGAGTCAAGCTGAAGTAAAAGGCAAGACCAAATAGCAAGCTGGTAAAGAACGGAAGTCAGACTCCTTGTTAGGGAGTTTCAAGTAGGGCACCCACACAGAACACACATTACTTGCCAGTTTAATTAAGTTACATTATTTTCAGTTTATCTGTTCCTAGGAATCATGCACACAAGCAAAATTCAATTTGAGTAATTGTTTTTAATATGTAAACTCAGACACTCTTGGATCTGTTTGCCCATGTGACCTAAGGATATCCTTTATAAATAGTGCATGCTACTCTTTGTCATTAGTTAGAATGTTTAAAAATCCTTACTTCTCAAAGGGCAAATATTCCCCTTCATGGTTTCAGACACACATTTCAAGCATACATGGCATCACTGTTAAGGATAAGATCAAAAAACTTTCAGGAAAGAGAGCAGAGGCTTGACACTCATCCTCTGGAGAGAGGCTTTTCACCATTATGCCAGTTGACCACAGCTCACACTTAGGAAAGGAGGAACTTACAGAAAGGAAGTGGTATGGAAAATTAAGTTAGAAAATTCACTGCAAAAATCCATGGGAAGCACAGCAGACCATACCTTGAATAATTCAAATTCCTTCTTTGGCATCAAAAGCTAATGATAAATGATTGGCATAAGTAAGTACATACGTCACGTCAGGCCAGGAAAACAAAACAAAACAAAACCCCAAGCACAGGAAACAGACTTCTACCGCCATCGCCTTACACCATGACGGGATGGAGAAAAACACCAATGTTTGTCTTCTTTTTCTTTTTTGAGGCAGAATCTTACTACGCCTTACTTAGTACAAGATGACATCGAATTCGTGATGATCCTGCCTCTGCTCCCCAAGTTCTGGGAAATGGGTATGTGTCTCCACACTGAAGGATAGAATTCTTTATATCAAGGGTTTGCTTGGCTGGTGGCTTAGTCTAATAAGGTCTAATAAGATCCTCTGGGAAGGAGCAAGGATCTACTGAAGACTTGAGTGTCACAAGGTGTTCCAAGTGCTCAGAGAACTCAGTGTGGCAGCCAGGATAATGTACTCTACTCAAGACCTGCACACTTGGTGTTCTTCAAGCCTAGACCTGACCAACAATGAACTGCTTTACAGTATATCCCATGAAGCTGCTCCACGAATCAGTGAAGCTAATGAAATCATAGTAAAAATGGAGCCAGGAACAGTGTTTGTCTCAAGATTGAAAATTAAAAGACTCCTTCCCTAAGGCACGGGAAGGAAGCCACTAGGGTTCCGAGGCTGTGCATGAGAGTCCATGATTTCTAACTCTGTTACAGGACCTCACTCCAGTGAGCCAGCTCAAGTGAGTACAGCTACCAAAATGGATAAAATGACCAGGCAACCAATATCCTGAAACGGTGGTGTGGGTGA
>CABHPR010098218.1:0-10283 GCA_902168415.1 Peromyscus melanophrys | reverse complement strand
AAAAAAAAAAAAAAAAAAAGGAAGTGTGGGAGAGAACTACCTACCGTAGACTAGGGTCTGAACTGCCTAAATTAAGTAATGCAATATTAAGCAGTGTCCCAGGGACATCTTTTGGTCGAATCTTGGTATGCTGGGGGATGGAGTCAGGCTGTGAGAGCTCCCAGCGGGTCCTGATATGAATGATAGACTGGACAATGGCTTCACACTCCTGGTGCATGAAGGTAAGTGGTGTGCCTTGGTTCGCAATGGTTAAGGTGAACTGGTTCTCATCCACTAGGCAGATCTCTTCGATTTCAGAAGCATAGTAGATGTCATTTAAAAAGACGGACTGCCCCAAAACTTTTGTTCTCTCTGCTGAGGTTACTTGAACAGCAGTAGAACCAACCTGAAAAATGGTAGTGAGGAACAGGAGAATTAAATTCCAGTTATATAGAATTCTCAGAAACTTCAAAACCAACTCATTCACCCACCCCAACACGATGTTTGCCATTTAAATGTTACTACTATATATTCAAATTACTTAACAATTATTTATAAATACTCTCAAAAGAAACCAATTCCATCAGAAAAAAAAATCATCCTTTAAAAAGGGCCACGAATTCTATAAACAAGTGCTTGAAGGGGTCAAGTGACCACTCTGAAAAACCATGAACTGATCAAAAGACCCATCACTGGGTCCTTTCCACTCTGCACAACCAACTGCTGGGCAGAATCACAGTGAAGAACTGCCTTCCTTCTCTAGAGCATTCTTCTGCCCCAGCCTGACCTTCACTGCCTTAAAAGTTAATCTATTTTATTGTATCAGTGTTTGACTGCACACATATCTGTGCATCACATGTGTGCCTGGTGCCCTCAGAAGCCAGATGATCTCCAGGAATTGGAGTTATAGATGGCTGTCAGCCACCATGTGGGTGCTGGGAATTGAATCCTAGACCTTTTCACACTTTTTTTTTTTTTTTTGGTTTTTCAAGACAGGGTTTCTCTGTGTAGCTTTGCACCTTTCCTAGAACTCACTTGGTAGCCCAGGCTGGCCTCGAACTCACAGAGATCCGCCTGGCTCTGCCTCCCGAGTGCTGGGATTAAAGGCGTGCGCCACCACCGCCCGGCTATAAATTTTTTTTTTTTTTTAATTTTTCGAGACAGGGTTTCTCTGTGTAGACTTTTTACACTTTTTGCAGGGCCAAATAAAGACAGAAATCTTGGTTTTCCCATATCTGGATGTAACTGATATCTGATATGCAACTATGAAAACACTTGTAGAGGTCAGACTATAACCTGGTTGGTCAAGAAAGGAACCAAATCATTCAAAACAGACGAGAAGTTACCTTAATAGAGACTTTGGTGTCTTTGTGAGCTAGCTTGAGAGCATTGTGGAATACCTTTAGGTCCTCTTCCAGAGCCAAGGTGGCAGCAGGGAGTTTCTGTTGCTCATGCTCTATGTGCTCAGCCAGCTTCCCAGGACAGTCTATGAAAATGAGCCGTTTGCTGCCCTTGAGGCCAGTCAGCAGGCGCTCGTGGTACTTGGTGTACTCCCTGACCCAGGAGTTACAGTTATAGATATAGACTGCAGAGACATTGTCGTAAGCAAAGCCAGGAAAAACAACAAACCACTTAGAGAGGAAGTCTGTTTTAAAGCGATTGCTAGGTCCAGTATGGGTAAGGTCCACTACAATTTCATATGGCTTTGCATAATATGGCTTTAAAGTCAGCAAGACATGGTATATCAGCAAATCACCATTGATCTGGCCAGTTTTGAACCTATGGAAGGCAACAAAAAGGATAAACATTGTTAAGATTTCTGAATGCACAGAATATAAATCTATTTTCTTTTGTTTTACCTTTATTAATTATGTGTGCATGCATGTGTGAGCACATGCACGCATGTGGAGACCAGAAGACAACACAGCACACCTGTGGAGGCCAGAGTCAGTTCCCTCTCTCTACCATGTATGTTCTGGAGACTGAACTCAGGTTGTCAGGCCCACAATGAAAGCATCTTCACCTGCTGAGCCAGATCACGGGCCCCTTTTAAAAATTTATGATTAATTTTCTCATATTTTTGGTTGTGAGCCTAGCCTTTAACAGCTGAGCCATCTCTCTGGCCCAATTAATTTTCTAAAGAGGACAATGATATAAAACAATTATTCAAAGTGCAGATTTATATTTATATTTTCCAGACATGTGCTCAATAAGGATAAAGAGGGACGGGACAAACCCCCTTAAGAATTTTGAAAATAACAACAAATCTTCCCACCAAGAAAGAAGGAAGTCAGCGGACGGACGGACGGACGGACGGACGGGCCGAAGGCCCCTGGGTGGCTGGAGAAGACGCTCAGACGCTTTACCTGACCTTGAACAGAAGGCGGCTCAGCAATGAACATGAAACTCAAGTCAGACAGTAAAGTCAGAGGCCCAGTTCACAGTTAGTTTAAACTGTTGGGGTTTGAGGGCCTCCCCCAAGGTTTGTAACTAAGAAAATACACAGCCCTGGGGATTGTTAACTTAGATTTTGGGATATGATGGAAAAGTATGCCTCAAAACCTGAAGAGAAGAAGCTGAGGAAAGACAAGACAGTCTGGGGTCTTGGCCATAATCTGAGTCATAGATAAAAATCTCTCCCATGGTTACATTTCTCCCAGACTATTCAGCTGTGTAAGCTACTAAGTTCCATGCTTTGATTAAACCACACTAGGCCCTAGTCCATGTCCACTTGGCTTGAGTCCTGGAAACCTGACGGGGCAGTGAGGGAATGAAGGAAGGACCGACAGAGGCACAAACAGAAAAACTGGGATCAGGTGGGCTCGGCATGCTCTGATGGAGTTGCAACAACTACTGCAACAACCTGGAACCCCTCAGAAGTTTATTAGGTACAGCCCAGGCTAGCTAGTCTTGGTCGGAGGTCTCTGTAGTGAGCCATCTTGGGCTTCACAGACCAGGGAGAAGGAAGTTGCAGTTGCTAGTTTTGGCACACTCTGGTCACCTATTGGTAAACACTCATCTTTGACACACTGCCAACACCGTCAGGGACCAGAGGAAGGCTTCACATGCTTCTGAGCCTCACCATGGGTCTCTGAGTGTGTGGTGGCGATGGCGGGGGCTTTGCCATTCCCATGGATTCAAACAACACTCACTCATTCACTCAGGACTTCACTTGGTTGTCACACTTTCACTCAGGGCTTCCTAGGCTCCCCACGGTCATAGATTGTTTAGAACTCAACAGGCACAGTAAGGAAGCTAGGAAGAATGTGGGGCTCGACTCTGATCCAAACCCCTGTATCAACTCAGGCCCACTGTTCCCACCTCTTGATTATCTGAGATGTGATAAATATCTTTGTATAAGAATTTTTAATATTGTTGTGAAGGAATAAAATGACAAGTTGAATTTTTTTAAGATGAAAGGAATATTTTAAGATAATAAAAGATAAAAGAAAATACACAGGCTGGGCATTCCTACTCTGAAAAAGTCTTTTGAGTGCCTCAGGATGCCAGGGTAGAAAATTCAAACCTGGTACTCAAAGCATAGATACACTAACAGTGTAAGTTTGCCTTCAGTTATACGCATGAGGTATATATGAAACAAATGAATTTTGTGTTTTGTATTCACTACCACCCACCCAAAATCTCATTGTATGTGTGTGTACATGTAAACACTGCAAAATCTGAAGGAAAACTAAAACTGCAAACATACGTGGACTTAAGTACTTTGGACAAAGGGTCTTCAGTCTGCATGATGTGTTTTTACATCACTCGCTAGACAGACAACTGAGAGGAAAAACCAGCATGAAGTTTAAAAGGAGGAGAGACCAGCATGAATTGGTGAGTGGAAGCTATGTAGACATCCTGAAGATTCAGTGGTGGAATCTAGAAGAAAGTTTAAATTTAACGAGAGAGAAATCAGGCTTGACGAGAGAGGTAAAATGAAAAAACAGGTATGTTATTGGGCCCATACAGGGAAGTTCTGAGAGATGCAGATGGGAAATAAGTGACTGCAAAACTATGAAGGGACCAGCAAAGACCTTAGATTTTGCTTGGTCATTGTTATGTTCTGTGGATGACCAGTGTCAGAGCCAGTTGTCCTGTTTGCTAAATAAAAATAAATGGTGGTACTAGCATAGACCTACTAAACATGAATATACGTTGGCAACATGGCATTTTTGTTGTTCTAAAACACACTTCCCATCTTATATAAGTATTTTGGAATCACTTTTGAAAATATGGGCAAGTTTTTCAACTGTTAGTAAGAAGCGAGGAGCTGGAGTTTTGCTCAGTTGGTAGAGCTCTTGTCTAGTGGATACAAGAAGGTTTGGGTTCAATCCCTGGCATTTGAATGTGGTGCTACAAGCCTGCAATTGTAGCAATGAGGAGAGGGGAGGATGATCATAAAGGCAAGGTCATTCTCAGCTACACAGTGCGTTCTAGGCCAGCTCTGACTACATGAGAACTTGTTTCAGAAAACAAACAACAAAAATGTTCTAAGCCATCACGGACAACTTAATGAAACTGACTCAGAAAGGAGAGGAGGTCAGAAAGATGGCTCAGTAGGTAAAGGTGTCAGCCATGCAAACCTGGGGACCTCAGAACAAACAAAGCTAGAAGAGGTGAGTGACTCCACGTAGTTAGCCTCTGATCTCCACAATCGTGCCATGGCACACACATGCAGCCTCTCCCCTGCCCAGCCCCAATATCATGTATACATATACATAGTAATAATAAATAAAAAATGTAAAATAAACAAAGAGGGTTGAGGATAGAGCTTTGTGGTAAAATGCCTACCTGGCAAGCATGAGATACTGATCAGTCCCCAGCAACACTCATAAAAATAAAATTTAAATTATGTAAATTCAAAGTTTTTCCCTGCCCCCCTCCCCCCCCAAACAGGGTTTCTATGTGTAGTTTTGGTGCCTGTCCTGGATCTCGCTCTGTAGACCAGGCTGGCCTCAAACTCACAGGGATCCGCCTGGCTCTGCCTCCCAAGTGCTGGGATTAAAGGCGTGCACCACCACCACCACCACCACCACCACCACCCATCAAATTCAAAGTTTTTTAAAGAAACGAGGAAGTGTACAATTAACTCAGTTGGTTAGTGTGGTGCTCATTTAAAAAAACAATCCAAGAGTTATAGCCAAGAAACATGAAGAATTTGGGGCTAGTACAGATGTTTAGTAGTCTAGGTAGAAGTAAATCCAAGAATCTGAAAGGATCCAAAGTGTGATATGAATTGAGAGGCTCTGTTGTAATCCAGGTCTCTGCTATCATCTACGGAGCCGAGGAGCTCATTGGGGCAGCTGTTTTCGCAGAAGACAATGTAATCCACTCCAGACATATCTAATCCAAGGTGATGCCAGATGGACTTGCGCACATACCACACCCTGCAAGCATTCTCTGGTCCAAATCACTGTTGCAGTTCCCAGCTTGAAATGTCAGTTATGTGTGTGACTGATTCTCCTATCTGACAAATTCCTACAAGGACTCCACATTTATGTTTTTAAATCTGTCTGTGGTATAAAATAAAAAGCATAAAAGTGATTTCAATGCCACATTAACGATGTCAGCACATAACTTCCACTGAATAACACTCATTTCAAAAGCAGATAGCAGGCACAGGCAGTGAGCCGAAGGTCAGAGGAATGAAGCAGGATCCTCCCCATTGTGGGGGTGGAGATCCGCTCTACAGAGCCTCTTGTCATCCCAGGGCCGACTAGACCAGTCGGGGCTTTTGCCTCCCCGCGTGACATGTACTTGAGTTGCAGCGGAAAGGAAATGTGTCATCTGTGGTTTGGTTTTCAAAGTGGAAAGCTAGCTGTACGCATCCTCTTAAAAAACTGCAGATTTCAGTTTCCTAGTCTCCAAACTACTCTACTTTAAGTAAGAAAAGAAGAAAAGAAGTGGTTTATTAAATAAAGATTGTGACAGAGCATTAAAGGTAGGTCATACATGTGGCTTTTCTCATCCCTTTTCACTCCTAACTTTGTTCAGATTAGTGTTGAGGAAGTGTTTTTTCAAAGATGTATAAATCTAACAAAGTAGAATCGTTATGTTTTTCTATCCTACTACGGAAAATTATGTAAATAGCATAAGCAATTAGAGCTAGGAATATTAATAATTATTAATATGAAGTTTTAAAGGAGAATGAGAAGGGACCTGAGTATGGACTCAAATGAGTTGAACAGCCTCAATTGTTTTTTTTTTTTTTAATTAGAGAAATACATCTCTCTTGACTAGAGTAGAGCTTAGGCAGTACAAATGTGACTAAAAACGATGAGGCAAAAACAAAACAAGAAAGCCAGAACCTTGCTAACCAACCTGGTCGCCAGGGCATAAAACAGAGATTTGGAACAATCCTCCGTTCTTAGGCATTTGTGAGCATAAGAGAAAGTCTCATTTTGTCAGCAGCTTGTTTACTGGGGCATGGCAGCACATCTGGCTGAAGACAATCAACAGCAGGCCTATTATCTGCCCCGTGGTGCACTGCTAGCATGTAGAATTCAGTGATTTATACTGCACTGTGACTGAACTAATGCGATTAGAATAACGTACTTGAAGTCACTGTAACATTGAATGCATAAATCTACTCTGGTAGAAAAGGACAGACATTTCTTAATAACCCAATTTAAAGTGCTTCCTTTTTGTGAACAACTCATAAAGTATCCCGAGAATCCTATCATTCAACTTGAAGATTGAAGCTGAATCCTATTACATAAAAGTCAGTGCACTGTATCTTGAAGCGTCTACCAATAGTCATAATCCCAATAGTGATCTAGATCCCACAACATTAGGCATAGGTTTTGTTTTTTCCCCTCTCCACTCAGTGTAAACTATTAATTCACAAGTTACTTTACAGTTAGCATTATTTCTATACACTATTTTTGTCTGTGCAACTTAACACACCTGTGAGTCTCAATTTGTGTGTTTCACTAGCATTCAGATATTGTTTAATGGCATATACTATTCCACAGAAAACCTCCCTGCTCAAGGATGACTGGTAGAGTGGCATCTGTGCCACTTGGAGTGGTTTAGAAACAGAGTCTCAGGCCCTACCCTAGACCTGAAGAAAGACTCCCTTCACACATTCAAGTTTGAAAACATCTATAAAACACACAGGGTTCTTAACAAGACAATTTCATTCATTAAGTCTTAGAACAATCTAGTATTTGCTCTAAGTCTCCTCATATTTATTTTCTGAATAAAACACTGTCTCAAGAGTTGCTCTGGAGAACTGCCATAGTATTATAAACACCTTAGCTGGGCCTGGCCACACATGCACACATGCACACATGAATGCCTTGGATCCTAGGACTCAGGAGGCAGAGGCAGGCTAATCTTTTAAAGCAAAGAAACTCACTTCACTAAAGGTGCTAAATGTCTCTTGCTGTACCCGAGACAGAAATGACAGTCTCAGTGAGATCTCTAAGCAGATGGCCGATAACAGGAACTAAGAACAGTCCTTTTATGTACTGGCTTCTAGGAAGCTGAGCCCAAAACAGAATTTCAATTTTTTTTTTTGAGGGGGGGAGGGGGGAGGTATGAGTGCTGGGCATGCACCACCACACGGCTGTACTCAGGTTGTTGAATCTCAGTCTTCTAATGTGAAGACGAGCCGCTCACAGCCCGCCACTGTGTTCTAAGACCCCAAAAGTCAGCTGACCAATTTTTAAAAATTTTTCTTTCTAATTTCTTTTGCAGATTTGTGTCAAAATGAGGGTGTGGGGAGAATGCCAGTTATACAATGACAACAAAGGTAGCTGCCTTTTGTAGAACTCTGAGTCCAGAAGAAATCTTCTGTTCTTCTTGATTTCTAGGTTGAGAGGACAATCCTGCCTCTGCTGTTTGGAGAGTCACTGTCAGCTAAGGCACTTGAGGTGGGATAAGCACACAAAGCCACATTCACAAATGCCAAGACTAGATTCCAAGGCTGCTCTAATGTCCCAACTGCAAAGGCCCAACAGCACTTCCAATTCCTACTTGATGTACACTTGCTTTCAGTCTCTACAAAACACCACCCTCCCTCTCCCACAAAAAAGCCACTCGCAACTTCTTTTTATACTTGAAACAAAACTTCCAAGGCCAAGTTCTCCTTTACTTCAAGATGAGGACGTGCAACTCAGAGGGTGGACATTTCAGTAAGAAAGAGCCTTAAATGAGGAATCATAAACACAGAAGCAGAAGCAGCTGCCTCCAAGCTGAGGTCTATGACACGTCCTTAATAGGAAGATATGTAAAGCATGGTATACAGTTAAAAATGGTTAAGAGATATTTGTAATCTAACTTACAGCATCAAAATGTACAACAAAATTAAAATGTTTATATATAATCTAAGAACAGGAATGGGAATCAGTTAAAAAAATGAAAGGAAAAACTTCAGTTGGGAAGAATCCGATAACAAATGGTAGGCATGGATTTCTGATTCCCCCATGCTACCCATAACGCCATTCACTCCACTCACCAGTCACTATTCTCCCACAAACTAATGATTGCTATTGCTATCTCAACAGATACCAGTGTACCCGTGGGCATGGAGCACACAGGACAGTACCTTTATCTGGTTTTCCTCATGACAACAGTGTGTTCCTTGTCTCCAGGAACAAAAGCAAACTACACACATCTGTGGGCTAACAACAGCACTGCTTGGGGCTCTGTTCATCAAAACAGCACGAGCAGACATCAAAGGGAGAAGAGCACAGCCCCTGCAACCCCTGCAGCGGATCACAGAGTGACTTCTACAGACACGCTGGTACCATCTCCCACTGTGTCTGCAGCCCCTCCATCTACCCCGAAGCCCTCCGGACCCCATGTCTTCAGAAACAGCTCTCCAACCACAGCGATCGTTGACAGCACAAGCAAAAGTCATGGGGAAACTTTTCAAAAGGATGTCTGTGAGGAAAACAACAGCAACATGACCATGCTGATTTGCTTAATTGTAATCGCTGTGCTTTTCCTTATCTGTGCTCTTCTATTTCTATCAACTGTGGTTCTGGCAAACAAAGTCTCATCTCTCAAAAGGTCAAAACAAGTAGGTAAGCGCCAGCCTCGGAGCAATGGTGACTTTCTGGCAAGCAGTGGGCTCTGGACTGCTGAATCGGACACTTGGAAAAGAGCTCAAGAGCTCACAGGCTCCAAGCTCCTGATACAATCTACTGGTGTGCTCACAGCTACCAGGGAAAGGAAGCATGAAGACGGAACTGAAAAATTCAACTAGGCCACGCGTTTGGAAAGGGAAATGCAAAGCAGCAATGAGGAAGGCTGGGCTGAAAATAAAGCTGGCTGCTGGTGTTTCACACCAATGTTTGTTCAGAAGTCTGATCAAAAAATCTGACGCTGAAGTTACTTAAAACTGCATTTCTGTTTCACACTTCGTATTTTTTAAAAAGTAAATAAAACAACAGCAGCTGAAGAAACTAACAGAAATAACAAGAGGTAACTAAATACTCCTGTTCAGCAATAGGTGACCTCTGTCTGAATGTACTTGAATTGGACGAGTTCTATTAAGTCCTTAGAGCCAAGCAGATGCCATAATGCCTAAAAGTCAAATTCCTGATATGTAGAATCCAACTGTGTAATGCAGCAGTACGCTCTCACTGGATGAGGTAGAACCCATACATACCAGTTTGTATCTCAGCACAGCTAACGTTAGGCTATTTCTCTTTACCTTTACATACGGCACAAGACAAAGTGCTTTGCTACTATAAATAATAAATTAAAACTTACATTTTGTACAATAAATGAAAGCTGACCGTGTATCTTTAATTTACGTTGTCCTAGAATATATTATAAAAACAAGAGAAACAAACCAACTAAAATAGATGAGATTCACATCTACAGCAGAAGGTTACACATAGATTTTTAGTGTGTGTGTGTGGGGGGGGGGGTACACATGTGTGAGCACAGCTGTTCACAGAATCCAGGATCCCCCTTTGGAGCTGGAGTTACAGGTAATTATGAAGCACCTGATGTGAGTGCTGGGAACTGAACCCAGGTCCTATGCAAGAGCAGTATGCTCCTTTTTAAAAAGATTTAGAGACTATTTTTTATTTTATGTGAGTGTCTTGCCTGCATGTATGTTTGTGCACCACATGCATGCAGTACCCTTAGAGGGCAGAAAAGGGTGTTGGATCCCTTGGAACTGGAGTTACAAACAGTTGTGAGTTGCCAGATGGGTTTTGGGACTAGAACCTGGGTCCTCTGTAAGAGCAGCAAGTGCCGTTAACTGTTGAGCCATCCGTCCAGTCCCTCTTGATTAATCATTCATCCTGGCTACATATCAGAATCAAATTTGGGGGGGGGGG
>CABHPR010098217.1:0-28866 GCA_902168415.1 Peromyscus melanophrys | reverse complement strand
CCATATCTGCCTACCAGTATACTGCTCTGACATGTTGGTGATGGAGTCTTATCCCTCTGGAATCATAAGGCCAAATAAACTTTTATGTAAGTTGGCTTGGTCATGGTGTTTTATCACAGCAGCAGAAAAGTCACTAAAATAGTCTTAGTTCACTTTTAATGATTTTGACATCAGGATTTTTAAAATTCTTTTCTTTCACAATTCTTTTTAGTTTAAAATTCTGTATTAAGTCAAAAGTGGAAAAATAATCACCTAAGTAAAATTACTTCAGAGAAAACTAAATTATTTTGAAAATATTGTCTTTATTAGTGATTTGCACAATGAAGTATTCTGGTTTTTGTTATATATAACAATGCCTGGCCCCCCAAACTACAATTAAGAAATGGAAACAATGTGAAAGTCAATATATATTGACTTCTGTCATATTAATAAAATGTCAGATTCCCAAGTTATTGATGTCAAAACATACATAGTAATTAACTTATTTAATGGCATGTCTACTACACTGCAGCAATATGATAAACATAAACTAATTATGAAGTTAACATAATTGAATCTAGTGAGGTAGTGGAGCACTAAAAAAATACTACTGTTATTTCCAAATTTTGCTATTACTATAAAATAAATTGAAAATTGGTACAAATGCATACATAATGTTTATACTTTATGGGTAATGCTAGCCTTTATATTTTAAGAAAGAAGAAAAGAACTGTAAAAATTTAACATGACAAATTATTATTTTCAGATATTTAATTAAATTTCTATCAACCAAGCCTGTACACCAGTATTAGATACTATTTTACTTTGGATTGTAAATGATGTCTCAAGGAGAATGAATAGAGGCTTCATACTGGACCCATAGAAGTATTGGGAAGTGGGGAAATATTTAGAGAAATGGGGTCTAGTAGGTGGTCTTGGATTATCAATACTGCTTTGAAGGGGACTGTGGATCTCCACTTTGCAGTTCTCTATTTATTCATGGCACAGGGTGAAGTCTTTGTTTATTATGTACTGATATTCAAATGCTATGCTGCTTTTTAGACCTGTGAGCCAAAATACAGCTTCCTTCTTCTTAATGTGGTTATCTCTGGTACTTGCTACATGCCAACCAATACAGAGAGAGTTACATTTCATACTTGCCTTTACAGCTTCTCCCATCTTCTGCTATTTCAAATCCATCCTCACAGTAACATCTTGTAATATTTCTGATCACTGCACATTTAAACTGGCAATTCAGCTGCTGACAACTGGGTAGCAGTTCTGGAGAGGAAAAAAAATACAGCCTCTGTATCAAATTGTGCACATACAAATGTTTAAATTTAAATACTACTAATATTAAGCATAATTGAACCAAGGAGAAAGCTATATCTATTGTTTTAAAAACAGACTGGTTTACATTTATTTGAAGGATTGGTAACAACATTTAATGTCAATTGGTGTTCAGTTTTCAGCATGTTAGAATATTACTATGTTCAAATAACAAGTCTTTTGAAATTCTGGTAAAGTAAATTATTTCAAGAGG
Organism: Peromyscus melanophrys; assembly: GCA_902168415.1. Lineage (NCBI taxonomy): Eukaryota > Metazoa > Chordata > Mammalia > Rodentia > Cricetidae > Peromyscus > Peromyscus melanophrys. The sequence goes on along the minus strand of CABHPR010098217.1, from coordinate 27,344 downwards.
AAAAGTGTCAGTGTGAAGGTTCATTTCCCCATCTATGCCTTCTCTGCCTGATGCATCAATTGATTTTCTATCTTTGGAAGCTTGTTTTGATTTACCAATCCATGTGTAACCTGCATAAAATCAATGTGAGTATATTCTATCTCAATAATTTACTTTTCATTGGTGAAAAATATCATGGAAATACTAGACATAATATATTTCATAATGCTCAAATTCTTTCAGAAGAAATACATCATTAAAGCACAAGTTAGCAAACCCTCCAAGTAAATTCAGATTCATTGTGATAAATGCACAAGACAGTAGGTGATAGGAGCACACATTACCTAGTTGCTAATGAGAGCAGGAACTGCTAGCTTTGAAAAATATTTCAATAGAAGATATGACTGCTTATCTGACCTGAAAAGTTTGTTCTAATATATTGTAGCCATAGAATTTTCCCATAGGATGAATGATAAAAGTTTTGAAGGCTACAGTTAAGTGAGTAAAAATATGATGCTCCTTGGCAAAAATTTAGTTGGTGCTTTATAAAATACAAAAACATAGACAACAAATTAAAATAATATATCTGGAACGTTCTGAATTGAACACTGGATATTTTAGTAGGGTATAATTGCCTCTACTCTTCCCTTACCTTAATTACTCTCAATTACAACATATATTCCACCTATCTTCTCTTAAAATTCAAAACCTCCTTCCTAATATTCACTCACTCATGTCATCCTTGTTTCTTATTTCTTTCAGGAACCAAGAGTGGTCAGAAGATTTTTTTTACTAGTTTTACAGTCTGTAATCTGTTCCCCTGTGCAAATTCTTGACCCCCTGCATTTCAAATTTAGCTGAGCTAATAACCAAAGTCCCCATGCCACCATTTCTCTGCTAGTCCTGCCTCCTCTCTCCTATTTAAGGCTATTGCATAAATTGTGCTCCACTTCCCCTCCAGATCATTTTTTTTTGTTTATATTAGGTCTGGGTTTTCAAGGTAAAGCCTTACGCTATTTACAAATATTTTGTTGGAACATAGCCATACTCATTATTTACATAGAGCTTCTGACTGTTTTCATACCACCTCAGAGACCAAAAGGCTCGCAAAGCATAAAGCATATACTTTTGCCTATTATAGAAGAGGTTTTCTGAAGGTTACACTAGTTCATTCTCAGTACCAAACATGTCTTTTATGTCCCCAGATTACAAAGGCCTTAGACTTCATCTCACCCATCTCTGCCATCACTATTGCCAATTCTTCTATTTCTTCTTTTTCTATGTGTACGTCTAGATGCATGTAACTATGCATATAGCTACTTTTTTCATGTATTTCTACCTTAAACTTATTTCATTAACTTACCTTCAGGGCTCATATAGGAAGTCATAGTGAACTTCATGCTTTAAGTACACTGGTCCTGCTTGACCCTCACTTGACTTGACCAACTCTCAGCTCACTCTGCTTCTAGTATAACTAGTACTATAACTAGTACTTGGCTTTCCACCAATTTCATGGACTTTTTTGTTGAGTTATCTTTCTTTTTATCTACCTTAGGATGTAGTATGCCAAGGCAGGAACTGTGGTGTTTTTCTTTGTCTGTTTGTGAACTCCGTTGTTTGGAACGTAAATCGTATCCTTGAATTAGAAGGCTAGTTTTGCTGTCCTAAATTACTAAATTTCATAAACCAAATAATTATTGAAATTTGTGTTATTGAATAATAAATAAAATTGAAATTATTACATTAAAATTTTCTCTTTTTGAATTATGTATAACTATTTTCATTTTCTTAATGTAGCTCCAACTAATATAAAACACAACTATATCTACTTGGTAGTTCAAATACTGGATTCATGCTAACAAAATATGGATATAAATGTTATTAGCTATTTAATGAACAATGCCCATGCCTTTTATCTAAAGAATGCCAATACAGCATATGGAATAACTGATTCTTCTAACTCAGCTCTGCTTACTATGTCTGGTGGTAATTTAAGAATCAGGCAGAGGGGAAGGAGGAGGAACTGTGGTTGGTATATAAAATGAATATAATAAATTAATTAATTAAAAAAGAAATCTCTTTGAACCTTCATAGTATTTTAGAAGAGGAATTTGTATCTGCAAGCTAGGACAATATTCAACTCTAAATGTAGGAGAGAACTTCACTATAGGGGCAGTCTACCAGCAAACCTGTCTGAGAACTGTCTGAATGTTGACTATCTGATTGAGGGTGGTAAATAATTTAATTAATTAATAAATTATTATTGTTAATTATACTTTAGTAATTAGTTTCTAGAGACAAAGAAAGTAGTAATAATTGGTATTACATCAATAAATCAATAAAATTCCTTGACTTTAAAATGAGAATTAACATTAGTCATCAATTCCAGTTAATTAGTATTAGCTAAACACACAAGATAGTTCATTTGCCTCCCAAAGTTGGGTAATTGAACTGTGACTCAGTGGAAGCAGTCCAAACTTTACTTCAATTTGCAGGGCACATCACCCTGGTGCTTCCTGAGAACTTATCCAGTGCTAAGCACTCTGTGTAGGTTCACATTCTAAAATGTTGTGTAGATTCATGTATCAGTTTACACTATGGCATAACACTGACCATGTGAGACCAGCTCCTATGGTTAGCTCATGGTAATAAATCAGAAATGTCTGAGAGTAGCAAGGGATAGGAAACTTTTTTTTTTTTTTTTTTTTTTTTTTTTGGTTTTTGCGAGACAGGGTTTCTCTGTGTAGCTTTGCGCCTTTCCTGGAACTCACTTGGTAGCCCAGGCTGGCCTCGAACTCACAGAGATCCGCCTGGCTCTGCCTCCCGAGTGCTGGGATTAAAGGCGTGCGCCACCACCGCCCGGCAGGAAACTTTTTTATATGAGAGTATTAAGGAATAAGTTTTAATCTATTTATGACTGGTGAAATAAGAAAACACATATGCTTTCTGATTGTAACTTTCTCTTTACTTCTTGAAAGTAGTCTCTGACTCTTTCTGTCCCCACACAGCTACACATCTCCACACTGCTACATACAGCTACATAACTTTACATATATACATCTTTTCACATGGCTACACATCTTTCTTTTACATAATTTCTCTTCTACATCTCTTTTCTACACAGCTTCATCTTCCTTGCCTCCACACAGTTACAAATCTTCTACAGCCAAAATTAAACATCTCATTTACATAGCTCTGTCACATACAGCACTTTATACAGTTCCTAGGCACAGCTCCTCTACATAGCAGCAGCTCTTTCACATTGCGCTCTCTCTCTCTCTCTCTCTCTCTCTCTCTCTCTCTCTCTCTCTCTCATACTTACTCACACATACATACTTCTACATTATTCACTCACTCTTAACTCACTCTTTTACCCTCTTACTCCCTCACAATTCTCTCATTCTTCTTCTTCTTCATCTCTCACTCAGCACACACACAGTTCACTCACTTTCTGTAGCAACTCTCACATACCTCTACACAGTTGTCTCTTTCCATACTGCTGCCGCTGCTCACAGCCAAACGCGGGACAATTATAAGTTATATTTTCAGGGCCCTACCCATTCTCTCAATACAAGATAAGTCACTTAGTTTCTCTTAGGCTAGTAATGCACATTGACCCATGTGCTTGGCTCTAAGTTGGTGAGGGATCCCAGACAGTAAACAATTGGCTGAAGCTTGAGCAGTCAGGGTACAAGAAGAAATAGAGCTACTGCAAGGAGATATATCTCAATGTAAACAGCCTGGCCTTGATTTAGCAATAAACAACACCTGGGAATCAGTCTTTGTGTATTTTCTGCAGGGGCAGTTTAGTCTGTTTTAGACTTGTTCTAAGGTCTTTGCAAAATGTGTAAAAGGCTGTCTTTGAGACTGAGAATATTACTTTCCTGTGATTATAAAGAAGAATATGAATTGGCTGTTTGAAACCTGGGGCTTAGCAGAGACCCTTGGCTCAACCTGGGAGGAGGGGACTAGACCTGCCTGGACTGAGTCCACCAGGTTGATCTCAATCCTCGGGGGAGTCTTTGCCCTGGAGGAGATGGAAATGGGGGGTGGGCGGGGGGGGGGGAGGGGCGGGAGGGGGGAGAACGGGGGAATGTATGGCTGATATGTAAAGTTGAATTATATTGTAAAATAAAATAAAATAAATTCAAAAAAATAAAAAAGAATATTTTGATAATATATCTATTCATCAGAATTAAACAGCTTAAACATAAATCATAACCTAACCATCCACAACTATAAGTATGCCCAAAGATGTAAAACATACTACCAAAGGACTGTGGAAAGAATGCCACAGCTATTCTCTTAAGGAGGTATAATGGTGGCATATGAGAAAATTACAGACACAAAACAACCAGTTTCTACAGCTAGTGACCCCATGGCTTTGCCAGATGGAGCTTTTCATCAAGGAGTTATATGTCTGGTGGGTTGACTTGTCAAACACTAATTGTCACCTGCTGCATACTCCCATGGCCCTTAGCAATGGCACAGTAGTGAGTGGGGTCAAGTAGAAAGGATAACAGTGTAAATACTAGTTGTAACATGAGGCAAAAGAATACACAAAAGGCCACTGATTTTATGATTTACAAAGAGAAAGATTCATTCATGATTAAGAAATATGGAAAGGCATCACAGAAATAGTTGTGAAAAACTGAATTCAAGCAGACTTTGAATGGAAGGTTGGAGAGATGGCTCAGTGGTTAAGAACATTTGCTGTGCAACCATGAAAACTTGAATTGAGATCCGAACACATACATAACAAGCCAGAAATCATCTCACATGGGCCTATCATCTTTGCTATGGGGAGCAGAAACAGGAGACTCTATGATGATTTCTGATTGTCAAACTAAAGGAAAAATGTGAGTTTCAGGTAGAGACCTTCCCTTAAATGAATAAGATTAGAAAATTACCTGATACCTTCCTCTGGCATCTGTGTGGGGTATTCAGACAGCTAAATGCAGAGAGGCACACTGTTTTGTGCCCACACCACACACACATGCATATACATCATAACGAAATCATAGAGAACAATTATAAAAATGCAACCCAACTAAAAGAAAATGATGAATAAATACTTATTCCCAGCTTCTCCTTCTTAATGTCTTAATTCACAATACAAAACACAAATATTCCTTGTTTCACCTGTAAACTCCCTCTAATTGTGTAATGCCTATGGGACAGGGGTGTGAGCCACTGGAAAGTTTCCAATGAGGGGAGGATAGGCAGACAAGGAGAAATAAAAAACAGAGAAATACTGTATCTAGAAGGTCAGACATTAAACCCAGTTTGTGATCCAATGTTAAAGAATAGAAAGAAATCAGAGCTATATTTGAGTCTACTTGGTATCCCTTCACAAGGACATGTGTATGTATAGGATGAAGGAAAGAAGACAATCAAACAACACATGGAATTGTAGGTAATTGCTAAATATAGACTCTGCTAACAGATCACAAATAATTCTGAGGAACTGGCAGTGTGAAATTGAAATTTAATATTAGACTTGTTTATAAAACCACTATTAATTATTTTAAAGTTATCTGTTTGAACTACATAACATTTATGTTTAATTATAGGCAAAATGATAATTCCTGTGTATATAATTAACAATAAATCACCCATGTTAGAAAGTTTATTCAAGTACCACAGAAATGCTATGCTTAATTATTATTTTTTTCTAGAATGCCTTTCATGTGGCAGAGTCATTGGCTCATGTGCTATCATCATAGGATTTAGTCTCAGACTCAATTAGCAAGACTACAAAAATCTAAATCAATAAGATATCCAGTTGGGACCTCTAGACATATCTGATCACAATTTTCAATATTGTCACAAAACATGATTGCTTCTTTCAATTAAAGAGAGAAGTTAGTATTTCAAGGACTCAATCTGATTCAATTGATGAAAACTTTCCTACTTTGATCTATTTTAAGGACTCTTTTCAATGCCCTTACAAAAATTATAAAAAAGAAAAAGGTCAGTGGTAAACTAAAAAGAGATCCATACATTATCTAATGCAAGCTAACAATTTCCAAGTATTATGTAGCCTTGTAACATCTTAACTTTGAACTTCTTAGATTCATGAAGTAGATTTTTAAATTCATATTACTAGAAAATAGAAAAAAATAAGATGAAGAAAAAATGTTAATTCATACAAACTCTGTGATCACTTTTACTTTTTATATTTCTTTTTGTTTAGCAGTAAGTAGAGTATTATATTGAGATAATTTAAAAAAAAACTATGAATCAATAGTATTTAAATATCCTCCTCCTTGTAGATTTCAGAGTCTGTAGTACTTCCAAGAGCAGGGAAATATTCACTATCAAACTTCTAGTTTCTACTTCCTGGGCATAAATAATGGTCATTTTTCCACATCAGACCCACCTATCTGTATTTAGGCTATACTGTTGATAGTATTCCATTGGATGGCTATTATGCAGTCTATTTGTTTACAAACTGGTACACATTTAGTTGCTTTCAGGTCAGAATTATATGATAAACACTGAAGTATGTGTTGTATAAATACAGATTATAATGTTAGTTGAATAAGTCTGAGATTTCAGAGTTACATCGTAAGAGAACATTCCACTTCAGAAGAAACTAAAAAAATGTTTTCTAGATTAGCAAGTAGTGCTGGACACATTTTTGTAACTTTATGTTTTGTTCGTCCACATGCCTATTCTCTTTTCAGCATCCTAGTATATTGAGGAGAAGAAGAAATTTAGAAGTCTGGCAGTATGATTCATTACAATGCCCTTTTCTATTAGCATTTTAAGTAGTCTAGGTCTACTTTATCTCCACATTAATTTTAGAATTTTCATGTCTTTTCATAGTTGAATGTTAATAGAAGTAGTGCTTAGAGAATGCCATTTTCTAATTTAAAAATTAGAAAATATCTATCTATACTTACTATTGATTTATGAGTTTTTTACTTTGTAGTATATAAATTTTATAAATGCATTGCTGTATCCACATTTATAGTTTTACATTTATTAAAAATGATATTTATTGAAATAAAGTAGAATTTAGAAATTAGTTTAAATTTTATTTGGCAGATATGTGTTCTATGGTATTGTTAAACTAAACAAAACTGAAAACCTATGAATTAAATTACATAATAATTTTGGCAAATTAAAGATATTAGCAATGCAAAAAGAGTATTATTACCACAGATTCTTCTGAGTTGAAAAGAGAAGAGAAAAGTGAACAAGCTCTATACATTTGACAACTTCACAGATCCCCTCCTTAAAAAGACAAACCTTCAATTTTTACTTTAAATATGGCCAAAATTTATATATATATATATATATATATATATATATATATATATATATATAATTTTAGTTGAATGTTTTCACCAAAAGAACACTTAAGCCACATGATATCACAGAAGAGTATATCAACTAGTTTTTTTCTTAGAATTAGACATGGAAAAAGGTTAGGCTGAGTTTTCGTTCAGAGATAGAGTACTTGTTTTGAAAGCACAAGGCTCTGGTCTCTGACTCCAGCAACAAAAAAAAAATAGCTACAGAAACAAAATAACAACAGCAAAAAAAAAAAAAAATCCTATATAAGCTCTTCTAGAAACAGAGCTGTTGGGAACACTAATGAGATGACAATTGCCTTAATCATTAATAAAGAAAAACAAAATTTTATATTGAAGATTGAACCGTGGCATACATGGTATCATAAAGTTGCTTAAACCTCAAGTGAGGAGATATGAATACTTCTTCTCAAGAGATTCACCTTTCTAATGTTACCAGGGGTTAGATTCTGATTCATATCAATTCAGCTCTTTTGGGGAGTTATAAATATAAAATTTTAATGATAATAAAATCTCTATAATTTGTAGTGGATTATGTAAATATGGAACCACCAACCAGTTTAGGAAGAATGAGGTGAAAAAAAGAAGATGACTACTGCTTTATTCTAGCAAGGCCATGATATTTAGGAGTATCATGTAGGTTGTATTGGTATTTCACATTTAAATTTTACAGTAATAATGTATACTAGTTTGTTTTCTCTGTTATTATAACAAATATCCAAAGTCATTAACCTTGTAAAGCTAAGTGATTTATTTACCTCACAGTTTTGGTGGTAGGCCTCATTACTAACTTAGCTTTGGTAAAGATGTCATGACAGATGGTACTACAAAAGCTAGAAGATATGAGGGATAGACAGATCACATTTTAAACTAATAAACCAAGTAAAGATTCAGATCACAACTCAAAAGTTTATAAAACTTTCCCTGATAAGACTTCACTCCATGTAAACAATGTACCTTAGAAGACAGTGCCATGGACATGAAGTTGTACCAGTATACCTCAACTCTTAAAATCCTTCACACCTCAAATGCCAACACACAAACTTTTGAAGAAATATTCTTAAACTACATCCATATCTTAACAGCATGAGATGCTAGTTTTGGTAATAAAAATTAACACAAATTAGGACTTTATCGTGATTAGTACATTTAATAGTGAACAGAGTGCTAAAACATCTCCAAATGTGTCACTAATGCCTAGGAAAACATAACAGTCAAGTACAAATTGCATGTACCCAGTAAGGGAGTATTTCTTTTTTTTTTTTCTTCATTTCTAGGAGGAATGTAGGTAAAAGAACACATAGTGAAGAAAACTGTACTCATGTAGATTATAGGACACTACTTACATATATGTAAAGCACAAGTCAGTCACATGTGTACAGCTTATGTGAAAGAAATATGACAATGTTTGTAATTTTACCTACGAGGTTAGAGTAGGGGAGGCAACATGATTAAAGTCATCTCTTCTTCAATAGGGAGTTTAGTTTTCCTAGCAGAATTTCTACTTATTTATATTTTAAGAAGTATCTATAAGTAAATCTCTACAGAATGTGAAGAAGGAAACACCTTTCCCTATATGAGTTAACATTGTTCTTTAAAATCTCCAACAGAGAGCCAATCCTTAGGAAGCAATGATGACAAGCCTGAGATGATATTTATATGTTCAATACTGTGAGGAAGCAAAAAACAAACAAAATGGTTCAACACAGGGCATAACACATGTTATATCAGAAGGCATTTGTGTGGAGCCCAGTGACATCTTCTGACCTTTTTCCCAAAGTGGAAACTAGAAACAAGAAAAGCTAAGTTTACAAAGAAAGGTGAATAATAAGTAAAATTGCAGCAGACAAATCTATTAACAAAATTCAGGTGGCAAAAAATGAAGTAAATGAGTATTGACCTACTTATCTACTTCAGTGTTCGTCACATTAAGAAAATAAATGCAAGCTAGAGGCTGATGCTTACGGGAGGGATGGTGGGATAGGTTTTGATAATCGAACTACATAGATTATTCATTGCACAACATGGGAGGACTGTTAAAATGATTTGGTACATGAAGGACACTTAACGAAAGCTAAACATAAGACCAGGTGCACATCTGTGATCCAAGAACTTGAGAGATGCAGGCAGGAAGACTATCAGTTCAAGGTCATCCTCTGCTCTTCGATGAGTCTGAGGTCAATCTGAGTAAACGAAACTCTGCCTCAATAAATAAATAAATAAATAAATAAATAAATAAATAAATACATACATACATACATACATACATACATACATACATACATACATAAACTAAGCCAAATGAACAGCCAAACAAATGGACAAAAATACTAACAAAAATTCAAGAGTCAGTCTTGTAGAACAGATGGCATAACTTGAGAACAGTAAAGTCTTTAGTCATAAAGATGGAATTTTGAATACAGTGAAGCAATGTCTAAAAATAGAAGCTGGGCAGTGGTGGCGCACGCCTTTAATGCCAGCACTGGAGGCAGAGCCAGGTGGATCTCTGTGAGTTTGAGGCCAGCCTGGGCTACAGAGTGAGTTCCAGGAAAGGAGCAAAGCTACACAGAGAAACCCTGTCTCAAACAAACAAAACAAACAAAATAAATAAATAAATAAAAATAAAAATAGAATACATTATTTCTATTATCATATATTTATATATATTAAATAGACTTACCAATTCAGAGAAAAATACTATTTTTAGATGTACAAAAGCAGCAGAAATTATCAGCAAAACAATTTTTCTTTGAATGCTTTTAAACAGTTTTTTAAAAATTTTTCCAACATAAGTCAACTTAGATTCATGATTCAGAAAATAGAGTAACTAAAATAAGAACAAATGTAGTACTTCTGAAGACCTGTATTGATAATACACCAGATGTAGCTTTGGAGAATGTGCACAGATGCCAATATGCTTGTCCTGGTTTAATGGCTGTCTGTAATATAATAACATTAGAAGCCTCTGCAGCAGGTAAAGAGCTGCCAATTTCTAAGTCAACAATAGTCTGCTGTAAGAATGAGCCTCATAGACGGTATCTGCATCTACATGTCAGCTGGCACCAGCAGAAACCCTTGTTTTTCAGGGACATAGAACCAAGAATAGAGCAAAGCTAAATGAAAGTTATCCTTAGGGATAGGAATAAGGGAAGCCACTAAAACAGGAGATGACTGCTCTGTTTAACTTTAAGAACTACAGAACCAGCTGAATACTATGATATGCTTATATATGTATATACCTATGAATGCTTTATTTTAGACTGATGGATTTAAAATGTGAAGAAGAGAGCTTCTTTATAGGAGTTTAACTCATAGCCTACCACACCATTCTTCCACCTGTGATTGGGTTCTTTGTGAGAGTCCATTTTACCAGCTCTTGTGTTTTGTAGATGCTCTCCACTTACAGATTGACTACAGTGTTTCTTTTTTTCTTAATCTTTCCCTTGCCCTCAGTGTAATTGTGAAAACTGTTGTGGAAACACTTGGAAACATTCTCCCAGGCTGTAATTAAGTGTGGGTCAAAACAAAGTTAAAGAGCTGAAAGATAACAGACAACTACAAATCTAGGAAACACATCTGGAGACAATCGACTGCAAACTTGTGAAATATATGCCTAAACATTATACTTAAAACTACGGAGACACACCTACTCACACACAATATTGATGGTGGTCATGGTTAGTGCACAAAGATCTAACTGGCAACAACTACCTCTATCAACAAGGGAGAAACATCTGAGAGGAAAACTCTCATCTAAAGAGAAGATCACATGATCCAATTATTATTTAGAGGTGCACATATAGAAAGCCAATTAAGGAAGAAATTAGTGTTTTAACCACAAATGCTGCCCAGAAGCACAGATTACATAAATCTGCATACTGAAAGGCTAACTAAAACTTTCAAAACCCCTTGGGGGAAGATAATAATCTTATAGACATTTTAATGATATGTAAGAATAATAAAATACATGCTTCTTGATAATAAGAAGAACCCATTATCTTAAGCAAATACAACAACTCAATTTTATCTTCTCAATGAAAGGATACAGTAAGAAAATTTAAATTTCTAAGAATGAGTCAAACTTCATAAAAATCCTAATTATCTCTTATTCATTTTTGAGGTTCATTATACACACTGTACAAGGATTAGAGTCTGCTAACATGATGAAAAAGAAAAATTTAAACACATTTTGTGATAATATATAATAGGATGGAGAATATGGAAAGGGTATGCAAGTTTCCTCAGAAAACTAAATCTGAAATTAACATACACTTCAGCTCCCACACTGTCCCATTAAATATACAATGAAAATAAAGTCAGCACATAAAAGTAATTCTACCTGCAAATTCATGTTCATTGGAGGAATATTCAAAATGACTAAGGTTTGGGATGAGCCTAGCTCCCCTTCAACAAAGGGATGGTTAAAGAAAATATCACATGATCCTTACATGATGAATGCATGTGTGGATGTATCACAGTGAGACTGTTCATGGTATTTAACGTAGAATATTTCCTAGCATGAAAAGGCCCTGGGCTTGATAGTCAGCACCATCACCTCAAGTGGAAATAATAGAACGATCATAGTGAATACCACCAACCTATATGATTGATGTTAATAATATATAGGAGAAACGAAAAATAAAAAGATTTTCTGTTACATATCTCAATTAGTAGTGTTTTTATATCCCAAATGCTTCTCATATTGGGCAATGTTAATGAGTTTTGACATTATACTGATATTTTTAAAAATTGTGTTCATGATCATACATCTTCTTTTTAAAAAAAAGATTTATTTACTTATTATGTATGTAGTGTTCTGCCAGCATGTATCCCTGCACTCCAGAAAAGGGCACCAGACATCATTATAGATGGTTGTGAGCCACCATGTGGTTGCTGGGAATTCAACTCAGAACCTCTGGAAGAGCAGCCAGTATTCTTAATCTCTGAGCTATCTCTCCAACCCAATCATATATCTTGTTGATTTAATATTTTCAACAAATGTTACCATTCTTTATTCCTATAGAAGAAAGGAGGGGGGAAAGAGGCAGAGGAGAGGAGAGGGAGAAAGAAAAGAAAGAAGGAAGGAAGGAGAGAGGGAGGGCAGGAAGGAGCAAACGAACAAAAAGAGGAGCAAAGGATGGAAAGAAGAAAGGTTCTTCAAACTGCTTGTAATCTAGGTAGAGCCTGTTGTTTTTCTGTCCCTGGCTTGGAAGATAAACATCTTACCTACATAAGTCAGGTAAAGAGTAAGGTTGTGGATTTATTTTGTACAGTACTACTTTAGAGCCTGGTCACTATGGTCTTTGATTTTCGAATAAATTAGTAAATATATTAACTAATGTTATTTTGCCATGTGGCTTGATAAGTAAAACAGAGCTTGAATCATCTAAGCTGCCATCTTACTTCTGCAAAGTAAGAGCAGTGTATCCTGCTTTTACAAGGAGAGTGCCCCTTTTTCCATGGGTTTATTGTTACCTTCCCTCAGGAAATATCTTCATAGAGGAAGCTCATTTCTTCAGATAAGAATGTCCAAACCTGAAGCCGAGTGAAAAGTATAGTTTCCAACTACAGACATTCAGTGGTCAACCGGGACAGAACCAGGCTTTATTTGTTGGTTTATTTAACATAGTAAATGGTGGGTTGTCTTCATATGTCTGTGCCATTACACGTTCCTCTTCTTCATTCTCTTTCTACTAAGTTTCCTTCCTTCCTGCACCGGTCTGCTCTTCTTCTCTTGGTTTTTTTTTTTTTTTTTTTTTTTTTTTTTTTTTTTTGAGACAGGGTTTCTCTGTGTAGCTTTGCGTCTTTCCTGGAGCTCACTTGGTAGCCCAGGCTGGCCTCGAACTCACAGAGATCCGCCTGGCTCTGCCTCCCGAGTGCTGGGATTAAGTCTTCTTCTCTTATTTAGTCTTCTTTTCTGATTTCTTTGCACACATATTTCAATTTCCTTACCCTCCCCATTACCCACCCCATTCAAATCCCTTTCTCTCCTCACTTCATTCTCTTTCTGGTTTTGTGTCTTACACATGTACCCAGGAATACATAATCATGTATTAAAATACACTTACATGATTTTAAATCTAGATTCTACATACAAGATAAATTGTGGTATTTTTTTCATGTATTCTGGTTAGAATGATGTTTTCCTATTGTATTCATTTTCCTATGAATGTCATGATTTCATTTTTGTTAATGATTACCAAAATTCCACTGTGAGTACATGTGAAACATTTTCTTTAACCACTTATCTGGTGATGGACATCTAGGCTGGTTCTTATTCTTGTCCATTGTGAAAAATAACAACAATCAACATGAATGTCAAGTACCTCAAGTGTATCTGCTGTCCTAGAATGTGCTGAGTAAAACCCATGTGTGCTATAGCTGGGCCTTTGATAGTTTTTCATTTAGCTGTTTGGGGGCTCTCATATTGATATTGATAGTGGCCACATAATTTTGTATATAAAGAGAATGTAAAGGTTTCTTTTTCTACCACATCTTGATCAGCATATGTGGTCAGTTGTTTTCTTGATAATAGCAAGCCTGACTAGAGTGAGATAGCATCTCAAATCAGTTTTATTTTTATTTCTCTCAGTAGAGCTATAAAATCCCATAGAAAATGAGCCTAACTAAGGGTGTGAATTGAACAAGATGCTGGAAGATTTTCTATGCTCATGGACTGGCAGAATTATGTTGGGAAATGACTACATTACCAAAATTGATCAATATAGACAATTCAATCTGAATCAAAATATTAATGGAATTCCTCAAAGGCTTAGAATAAAATCATAAAATTCAAAGCACAAAATTGTGTGGAAGCACAAAAATATCCAAAGTAATCTTAAACAGAAAAAAAGGAAAAGAAAAACAACACAAGACACTGTTTGTCCACCCATTTTATCTTACATTATGTTAGTCATAGTACAAACCTAGCTGTGACTGAGGAAATTGCTTGCATAAGTGCTTGTTGAGAAAGCATGCGGACCTGAGACCATCCACATGAACAGCCGGGCATGGCCGCATGTGCCTCTAATCCTAGCATCATGGGACCAAGGACAGGAAGACTGGACAATGACAGAAATGTTCCACTTTCCGGTTTCTCTCCAAGATCGGTAAGAAATTCAGTCTCAAAAAATAAGGCAGGAAGTGATAGAGCAGGGGACAATGGAATGTCCTCCCAGATTTCCTACTTGTGCATGGGATGTGTACCTATATCACACACATACAATAAACACACACACACAAAACACACCATATCATACCACACACACAACACACACACATATAACACACATATACACATACATACAATATAAACATACATATACATATAACACACACACACATACAACATAGTAACATACACACACATAACACACACATCACACAAACAAAAACATACAAAAACTGTAACTTGCTCTTGGCAGAAACAAAAAGACACATAGACCAATAGAATGGAACAGATGATACAGAAAAATCTACATAGCCACAGCCACCCAATATTTGACAAAAAAAGGGGGGTCAAAAATGCGTTGGAGAAAAGTCTCTAGCCAACCAAGCATAAAAACTAAATTTCCGTGTGTTTAAGAATTAAACTAGAAATAACTTTTATTCTACAAAAATCAGTTCAAACTGATCAACAACCTTTATAAGGCTTAAAACTTTGAAACTGTGCTGGGTGGCGGTGGCTCATGCCTTTAGTCCCAGCACTTGGGAGGCAGAGACAGGTGGATCTCAGTGAGTTCGAGGCCAGCCTGGTCTATAGAGTGAGATCCAGGACAGGAACCACAAACCACACAGAGAAACCCTGTCTCCAAAAACCAAAACACACCAAAACAAACCAAAACAAAAACAAAAAGCAAAACAAGCAAACAAACAAAAACAAAAACTGCTAGAGAAAAACCATATAAAATATTTCATGATGTAAGCATGTGCAAAGATATATGAAAATATTTCATAGCACAGATAATAATTCTAAGAATTAACAAATTGAATTCCAAGAAATTAAAGATTTCTACACAGCAAAAGAAATAATCCACACAGTGAAGGAGTGTTTATAGAACAGGAAACATATTTGCCAAGAACATATCAGATAAGGGCTTAATATATAGGATATACAAAGCTCTTCAAAAATGAAACATACACCAACACACACACACACACACACACACACACACACACACACACACACACGCATGCACGCACACACGCACGCACGCACATACACACACAGCACCCCAAATCATCACAACAATGAATAGACTAAGCTGAACACACACTCTTCACAGTGGACTTCTTTCAGTTTTTCATTTTTTCTGCTCACAGGACTCTGATTTCACAGTTCCACTGGTGGATGGAAGACCCATGGAAGCTGAAGGAATCTCTTTTCATTGCATTTACTTTTTAGACCAATACTGCAATCCATACATTTTCTTCATATATATATATGAATACATATATATATATATATATATATATATATATATATATATATATATATATATATATATATAAATTGATATGGGAGGGCCCGGACCATTGTAGGCAGTGCCATCCCTGGCCTGGTAGTCCTGTGTTCTATAAGAAAGCAGACTGAGCAAGCAAGCTGTGGGGAAAGAAGCCAGTAAGCTGCACCCTTCCATGGTATCTGCATTAGTTCCTGCATCCAGCTTCTTGCCCTGTCTGAGATCCTGTCTTGACCTCTTCAACAATGAAAAATGATATAGATGAGTAAGACAAATAAATCCTTCCCTCCCCAACTTGCTTTTCATAACAGTGTTTCATCACCCTAGTAGAAACCCTATTACAATGAATCATACGTTTTAGTCACAGCCTGAGAATGATGCTGAAAAATACTTCTTTCATTTTACTAGAAGGGAGGGATATATTTATGCACCCATGAATAGTTTCTGAACACTACACTAACAGGAAACAAGTTTTTGTACACAGTTTGCCTCCCTCTATGGATCCTAGCTTCTGGACCTTAGTCCTGTTTTCTGCTCATGATATGAACTTTTATACAGATCAGCAGGTGAAGCTTGTGAGTCCCTTTAAGAAAAAAAAAATCCAAGATCACAGATAGTTCCAAAATTGTATAAAGACCATTTGGAGTTTGGACCATTCTTAAACTTCACCTGACTTACTTTTTAGCAGGTTCTCTGAGACACACATGTGTGAGTCTTCAAGAACATCGCCTTTATACGGAGTGACCGCGCAGCCCCAAGAAGCTGATGGGAAGAGTGCAAAGCCTACAGCGTTACTTGATTTCAGAAAACACATGATGCAGTTTATATGACACTTAAATCAGTCATTTCTAACAATTTATCATTACAAACATGTGTTATATGCCCCTAATGTCTCTTTCTGCTATTGAAATATAACATGTCAGCTTATATTTCAAATTAAACACTCAGAATACTAGAAACAATTTCCAAAATATCAAAATTTTCCATGTTTTTGTTTTGTTTTAGATTTTCAAAAGGGTAATATGGACTTGTTTAAAGTCATGCAAGGAAAGGATTCATGACTCACGACAGGAGCGATTTCGATTGCTTGAGATTCATTGCTATTGCTTGAATACTTCTAAAATTTCCAAATTTTGATAAATAAGCGTTTTAGTAGGACTTTCTATTGCAATGACAAAATGCCTCTTTAAACCATAGAGGAAATCTTTATTTTGGTGCACATTTTCAGAGTAATTGGTTGATGGTGGCTTGGACCCATGCTCTTGGGCAGAACAACAAGGTGCAAGAAATGTGTGACAATGGAAAATGTGCTTGTTGACAGGAAGTGGAGACAGAAAAAGGTCCAGGGCAAGGTCCAAGTCCCCATGGAAGTGCTCCAAGTAACCTGTGTCTTTGATGTAGGCCCCACACAGCTCCCAATATTTCTAGGATCTGTCAGATGAAGCCACCAGCTGGGGCCCCATGTCTTCCATGTGTCAGGTTTTGAAGGGGCCCTTCAAGTTCCTTCATACCTAAGCCACAACAACATTCGCACTTTGTGAAAATGAAAGTAAAATATGATCAGAAAATGAAGTGATGAGGAGAGCTTCTAAAATCTAAAATTAAACTTGACTACAAAGAAAAATTGACTTTCACAGTAGGCATGATGAAGTGATTTAATGATGAGAAAGCTACAGTCTTTGTTTGCATTCCTTCCTTACAGTGACACGCTTTCTGATTTATATTTTCATGAATTTACCTGATCATATCATAATGTTATTCATTTCAATTTTATTATTCAATATTCATACTCCAGATACCAGCGTCTAGACAGGCCTTATCCAATACTGTTTGCTTTTCCTAGTTCATACACCTCAATTTTAGAAACACATTTCTTTTAAAGATTAAATATTTTTTTTTACTTTAATTTACCCAAAGCCTTATTTTCATCCATACAGGACTTTCATGCTTTCTTTTCTGAGAGCAAAAGTTGCCTTGATTGATAGAATTCAATCACTGTGTTGAAATAATGCAGCTTGTTTTTATCTTACATTAGTGTGTTCTATTTGCTTTATCTTTTACATGTGAAAAACTGTGACAAAACTGTAATGACCTTCAGGTTCCCACCTGGGTCCAAAATTCATTCTGGGTAGTAGAATACAGACTGTAGAAAAAGGTCTAGAAGTTTTATGTAGGAGTTGAAATAGACTTGGGGAGTATATGCTAAATGTGTTGTAAATATGCCATTCACTAATTCTAAATCAGCACAAGTATGCAGATATCCATGGGCATAAGTATACTACTTAATGATGAATTATATGATGTTAGTAATAATTATTATAAAATGTCTCCTTATTTGATGAGATTATATCTCATGAAGGTTTTTCAAATAGATAAAGAGAATGTGTGTATTACCATTATTAAACTTGTTATATACAACCCAGTCAGTAAACTAGCTTAATAATAACATGAGGATATTTATATTATGAACATAAATATAATTAGAACATTATTAAACAATCTGAATAGCATGTAAGTAATTTTAAAGTCTGTGAAGAGTGGTGTTTAAATTCTACTTGAAAACAAATAGTTTGTCTGAAACTAATAGCATCTCCTGACCCTCTGTGAACTACACTGAATCAGTCATCTGATCTTTTTATGTCTTGGTTTCCTAGCTGTAATGTGATCACAAGAATACTAACCTTATATATATTTTAGGATGAAAAATCTAGACATAATCTGATCATAGGAGACAGCAGCTACTTTTCTGTAAGGTGTAGTTAGTTATATATGAGGGTTCATTTTGTAGATGTACATCATAGTGCCTATACACATTCCTTATATGCAGAGTTATTTAAGGATATATGTTCTTCAAGAAAACAGTCAAGACTCCAGAGAGTGAGATGCATTATCCATAATTAGAATATTCTGCTGTATGGTACTATAGTTGAGGACACTGAATTTTTGGTATGAACTTAATATTAGTTGGATGACATGAGAATGTAACTGAAACCATGCCATACCTTATTTCACCTCAACAGCAGCAAAGAGATCAGTTGTGCCTATTCCATGGATTCTTGGAAGGAAGACAGGATGTGTATAAACAATATAACTCTCATGATACATAAGAATTAGTCAATAATATAAAGAGGCAACAGTCTGAAACTCTCCAGGATAGATGGCATCTATATTTTTAGAGCAAATATGAAGAATATAGAATGATTCTAATAAGTACATGAGAATGCAAAGAGGTAGACAGATGGTATAACTCATACACTTGAACAAAAAAAATTGGGGTTGGTGATGGCTGTTTTTGGTTATTAACTTGACTACATGTGGGATTAAATAAAACCCCCAAATAGAGGACACACCTGTTGTGATTTTTGAAGTGGGAAGTTATACTTCTATTCCATATCTTTGAGGTAGGAAGAGACACTTTAATCCAGATCTTTTGAACTGGGAAAACTCAACTCTAATCTGGGTCATGCCTTCTGCTAGAAGCCTTTATGACATGGATGAGGGAAGGTTTTTTTTTTTTTTTTTCCTCTTTGCATGCTTGCTGTCACCTTGTTAGAAAGTCCATTTCTTCAGTGGCAGTAGAGCATACTTTGTTGGGGATTCTGACATGCACTGAAGAAGAGCAGCTGAGACACGCAGCCTCATAGACTTAGCAACCACTGGATTCTTGGACTTTCAGTTCATAGTCAGCCATTGTTAAGTTAATATTAAGCCTCTGAATGATTATTTTATAGCAGTTGAGGGACCGCAGGGGCATGACGAGGACCAGGCGGGCACCAGTGGAACACAGGGCTGGGTGGGACCTGAGAAAACTTACGGCTACATAAGAGTCTCTTATTTTTTATGTTAATGATACATATACAATGTTTCAAAGTAAACACATGGTTATTATTGGAATGGAACATTCTATTAGTGCTGTGGGGAACCGTTTGCTATCAAGCCTTAAATTTTTTAGACTTAATATCATGCATTAGATTTTGTCAGACTTTTTCTGATTTGTTAAACATCCTCACTAAAGAATAAATTATGTGTCTTTAGTATGTAAAACTTACCTTCCTTTCTTAAGATAAATTCTATGTACATTATAGTGTACATGATATTTAAGGATTTATTAAAATCACGTTAAGGATTTTCTTACAGCTGTATTAGCTGAATTCATAAAGATTACTCTCTCTGCTTTTAAATTTTTTTCAGTATTTGTGACAGGTTTTGATGTTAGTCTTTCCATAATCAAAATCTGAAATTGCCTGTGTTTTCTTTATAAATTTGTTGACTTTTAAGTGGTCAATTTTGTTCATAAACCTGACTTACAATAATCTCTGATTTCTTTATTCATAGATGAACTTGCCTAGGATAACTTGCTGTCATAAGGCAAATATTTTACATCTGGTCAGACAAGTGTGGCTGCTGAGAGCTTGAAATGTGTCTAGTTGAGACTTGGGGGACTGAATGTGTCATGTTATTCGATGTTAATTAACTTAACTTTAAATAGCCACAGGTAGCTGGGGACACCTTTATGGAAAAGCTGACAGTTGATCCTAAGTTGATGACTTGTCTTTTCTTCCCAATGATGAAAATTTGGGTTTCATGTTTGTTAACATTCGTTCTAGTGGATATTAATTTTATTAATATTTTCAAAGGACCAGATGTTAGGTTGATAAACATTTATTACTGCTTGCTTGTTTTTTGTGAATTTGTGTTATATCCACTATTTTATTCCTTCACCTTGTAATTAATTTTATAGAAACTTGGGGAAGCAAGTTGTCCCTGTGTGTTTTATTTTCCTTTTTTAATATAAGAATTCAAAGCTCTGAATACCTATTGAAGCAGGATTTTACCAAAAGCGTCAAAACATGCCTTTTTGTCCTTTCAAATATATTCAACTCCTCTTTTAATTTTTATTTTGATTCAATGATTGCTTTTGATTACTGACTGCTAGATACCAACATAGATCCATGTTAATCATACATTTCTTATTTTATTGCTTTTAATTACTTTCTACTGTGAACAGGGAAAACATGCTACATGATATGAAGTATTTAATGAGAATTAGGACTTTTTCATGACTTAGTTTATGCATTGACTTTGGAATAGGAACAATGCAACTCTTAATTCATTCTTGTATAGGATTTATAGAAATTGATGATAAAGAGAAACTGCAATTTTTCAAGTATGGCTGTGAACTTCTGACTTTAATTCTATCAATTTCATTCATGAATTTAAAGTTCTATTATTAGGAAAGTTGTGACAATATTTTCATAGAGAAC
This sequence comes from Peromyscus melanophrys, assembly GCA_902168415.1. Lineage (NCBI taxonomy): Eukaryota > Metazoa > Chordata > Mammalia > Rodentia > Cricetidae > Peromyscus > Peromyscus melanophrys. The sequence continues at coordinate 6,317 of CABHPR010098217.1, read as the reverse complement.
TGACTTCATAATGGAATGTTTCATTTTATGTACTAAGAATTATTTTTGAACTGAAGTTTATTTTGTTGATATTTATTTAGTTTTCCCGGACTTCTGATGATTTTTTATTTTTTTAGTTATTCAATTTTATTTCAGCCTCTTTACATATTTATACTTAAAAAATTACATGTAGATAGTATATCTGTTCTCTATGCATTCTAGAAACCTAAATTACAGTTCACACTTAATATGAAGATGGAATCTTTATGGACATCTTTCAGTGATGTTGTTTTCATAGTAACTTCTAAATGCATTGCTGGAACTTGGATTGTCAGAGATTGTAGAAGATGTAAAATTTGTCACCATGTATTTCATTTAAACCTACTACTTTGATTGATTGAACAGGGGAGAGATAAAAACAAGGAGAGAGCTGTTTAAGTTTTACAAGTGTTATTTTCCTGACAGTGCAAACACATATGGGTCTCTATATGTCCAAATTCATCACTGCCTGTACATCTACTCAGCATTTCCTTTTACAACTGCCTGGTACACTACATCTAAATAACTATAAACCTTATGAGAGCAGCTTAAAATTCGTGCTTTTAATTATTCTATATGTTGTAGACAAATTAAGAGGAAAAACTTATACTTTTACTCATATATCAACTATGAGGGAAATGACATGAGTCATAATTTGAAAAACACAAATAAAATTGTCTTCCCCAAAAGATACAGATGAAATACACATTTTCATACAGCCAAACTTCCAGTGTATAAATTGGGAAAAGAAAACCTAATGGGAAAATAATGAAGTGGCATTGAATATAGTGCTCCTTTGTTTTAGGTCAACTTGGATCAAGCTAGAGACAATTGAGAAAAGGGAATCTCAATATAGAAAATGGTTCCACCGGACTGTTATGTGGCAAGCCTATGGTTCTTCCCTCTTGGAATAAGAAAGAGTTTAACAGGTTTAAAGAATTATATTTTACAGGAGAACACAGTTGAAAGACTTTGAAATTTTGAAGAGATTTCTTCTTTTGGAGAGACTTTGGAGCTTCAGAGTGATTTTAGATACTATAATGAGATTAAGGGTACTTTAGAGATGCTTCAAATTTAGAAATCCTTGGTTGTTTTAAAAATACTGAACTTTTAAAGTTTGAAAGCTTAAAATAGAAAATTTTATAATTGGCAAGTTTGGGACTGCAAACATATACAATCCCTATAGAAATCAGTGTGGTGGTTTCTCTGGAAGTTGTGAATGGATCCACTTCACAAAAGTCTCTACTTCCTGCTACAGAGACACTTGCAGGACCATGCTCATTGCTGCTGCTTTATTCATAATACCCAGAAATTGAAAACATCCTAGAGATCTGTCATTGGATGAATGGCTCTAGAAACTATGGTACATTTACACAAAGGAATAATACTCTGCTGCTGAAAATTATCATGAAATTTGCAGGTAAAAGAATTGAGTAAAAAAAAAAATACCCTGAGTGAGATAATTCAAACCCCAAAAGACAAATACTGTATGTATCTGGTTGTATCTAGATGTTAGCTGTTAAATCTTTCATAAGCAGACTACATTCCATATAACTATAAAGGTTATAGAGTAAGAAGTTTGGGAAGTGGAGAGGATCTCCTGAGAAAGGGAGAAGGGAGTATATAGCTAGATGAATGAGAAGGAGAGGACGGGAATGAGAGTATTAAATAGAGAGAAGGAAAAAGAGGGGGAAAGGAGGGGAATGAAGGGAAGGGTAGCTAACTCTAAGGGCCACTTGAAGGAGCATACAGAAACAAAATACAGTAGAAGTTTCTTAAATATACACATATGAATGAAGTCTAAATGGAATCATGAAATAATGGAGGAGATAAAGATAAACAGACATCTCTTGCCACCAAATGAAATGTCTGTCCCAGGAATGGGTGACATGTAGTCAGGTGGTTCCATCAAACTCCCCAAACAACCCAGGTAATTGCCAATGCTTGGTTACTTTTCACAAACTGATGGTATGACCCCATTGCAGGATACAACACCTATATAACTCACTGAACTCAGTTGAACACAGAGAAGTTGAGCTGGTGCTTAGTTAGAGCCTTCATTTACTAACTGCTGTCCATGTCCTGGATGGTTGTCTTCTTGCTACCAGAGGAAAATATGAGCAGCAGCCCAGCTACAAACCCTTCTGTGGTAGTTTGAATGTTAATTGCCCCATAAGCTCATAGGTAGTGGCACTATTAGGAGGTCTGGTTTTGTTGGAGTGAGTATGGGTTTGTCAGAGGAACAGTATCATTGTGGAAGCAGGCTTTGGGGTCTCATAAATGCTTGTCACTCCAGTGTATCAGTTGACTTCCTGTTGCCTTCAGATCAAGATGTAGATTTCTCAGCTCCTTCTCCAGCACCATGTCTGCCTGCATGCCACCATACTTCCCACCATGACTAAATCTCTGAATGTAAGTCAGTCCAGTTACATATTTTCCTTTATAAGAGTTGCCATAATCATAGTGTTTTTTCACAGCAATAAAACACAAAGAAGATAGACATCAGGAAACAAGGCCTTCTGGACACAACAAGACTTAGGCACATGCAAACTCACAGAGACTGTGGCAGCCTGCACAGGGAATGCACAGGTCTAAGTCAAATGGGGTTCCAGTTCTGAGAGAAGAAGTGAACACAAGCCCCCATCCCTAACCCAGAACCCAGCTCCAACTGATAATTGCCTACAAAAGAAGAATGAGTTTTCTTCCTCCCATGGAGTAGGAGTATCACAGATACACAAACCACACTTGTGTGCAGACTCATGTCCAGCAGTAAATTTTTTAAGCCATATAAATCCTTTGCTTATACATTGTGGTTTGTGATTTTTCTGCTTTTCTGCTTTTGTATGGGGGTGAATGTGTGACTCTATGTTTGTATTTCTTGTGCTTTTTCTTAGGCTCTTTTTGTTTGTTTTTCCTATGATTATTTTGATTTTTAGATTTCTGCCTCTTTTCTAATGAGAAAGAGAAAAAATGGCTATGGATTTTTGTGTGTGGTGATGTTGGGAGGATCATGGTCTATGCATCATCTCCTACCTCTAGTTCCTGCTCTAACTTCCTCAGATGATAGACTACAAGCTATAACATGAAATAAACCCTTTTCTCCCCAGGTTGATTTGGTCATGGAGTTTATCAAAGCAGTTGAAGCCCTAGCTAAGACAGAGATACATTCTTTGAATTTTTCTATTAGAGACTATGAAAATCTGACAAGATGTCTCTAAGTAAGGGGTTTATGGATTGCTCATCACCTAGCTTTTTTGAGACTCTCAATATTTAAGGCTCTGAAATTTGCCTCAAAATGTTTTAATATTATCAAGTTTTAGCAATTACTCAGAGTTCAGACCAAAACTCTCAAATTTGTAATAATACACCTATAGCTCTTTGTCCTGATACTTCCTTGAGATACAAGAACAGAGGCCTTGCCATTTCCTCATCGCTATGATATAGAGTCTGTTAGTGAGATGCATCTTGAAGTTCATGCCCACTGAAGAGTGATCAACACCTGGACTTGAGTCTTGTGTGTTTATACATGTGTCTATTGTTTTTCTTAATATAACTATAAAAGATTCTTGAGAATCACAGTCTTAAAAATACAAAAGTGAATTAATGGTGGGGTTTTTTAAAGGTAAAATGACACACAATAATCACATCAATTAAAAATGCTCAAATACAACACTGTTCTCATTATCATTGTTTTTTCATATTTTATATATTTTTTATTTTATAATGTAACTTAATTTTACATATCAGCCACAGATTCTCCTGTCCTCCCTCCTCCCCCGCCCCATTCCCATCTCCTGCAGGGCAAGGACTCCTCTGGGGATTCAGCTCAGCCTGGTAGATTCAGTCGAGGCAGGTTCAAATGGAGCTCTAGGAGTCCAATCGGTGAGAAAGAGGAGGGATTGTATGAGTGAGAATTGTTGAGACCATGATTGGAAAAAGCACCGGGACAAATAGCCAAACTAGTAGAAACACATGAACTATGAACCAATAGCTGAGGAGCCCCCATGGAACTGGATCAGGCCCTCTGGATAAGTGAGACAGTCGATTAGCTTGAACTGTTTGGGAGGCCCCCAGGCAGTTCGGACCTGTCTTTAGTACATGAGCTGGCTGTTTGGAGCCTGGTGCCTATGCAGGGACACTTTGCTCATCCTGGGTGAAGGGAGGAAGGGACTAGACCTGCCTCATTATCATTGTTTTAATTCTTCAGTTTTGTATTTAATATTGAGGCATTTCTATATTACACAGTTACAGATATGTGTTTATACTAGCAAATGAAAAAACCTTTAATTGGAAAAATGCATATGACCTAAAAATTCTTCTTGTGACTATAATCTGTTTATCTATTTCTTCATGTTTTAGAGATTATAGAATGAAAATATTTAAACTGAGCAATGATAGGATAGTAAACCAAAGCACAATAGCAATGTGTTTATGGTCATGAGGATGGAGAGGATCTAGGGACCCCTTGGTATGTTCAGAAAACCTTCCTCTTCTCACTTCACAGATCTGTTACTTACTAGTGATAACAATGTGCTAAGCCCATCTCTTTCCATGCTCATATGCATTTAATCATCATAGCAAATCTGGGAGGTAATTTAACAAATGTTTCACAGTTTCATGGATGAAGAAATCGAGATTCAGTGAGGTCAAATAATTTCTGTTAGTTTTCAAAGTTCCTAACTGAGAGAATGAAAACTCCTTTAGTGGTTTACAAGAGTGCATAGCATTTGATTATGAACTTCTCCTTTCTGCTTCATGAGTGAAACACAAAATAAATTCTCCAAAGAATTTTAAGTGTAAATTGTTCTTGTGTTCAGGAAGCATTGGTATCTCCCAGAGAAAATGTCAACAGATAAAAATTTTAACACATTAGATGACTAAGAAAGAGGATTATTCAAATGAAATACAATTAATGAAAAAAAAACATTGTATTGGTTACTTATATCTAACTTAAATGTATAGGTATAGGTTTTATAGAAAACAACTATTCTTCTAATAGTAAGTTTTACCTATGGCACTTAACAGCAGAATCAATGATAATTTTTTTTTCTTTATTCAGTACAAAGTTGATTACAGCATATGAGGCTAATGAATAACAGTGAATTCCTTGGTTCAATAAGCAGTGTGCAGAGTTAGGTGAGATTCTGAGCAAGCATCCTCATATAGCTAGTTCTAACTCACTTGATTTCTGCCAAGCAAATTTACTATCTTTGACCTAATGAAATATTTGGACTCAAATGCTCACTTGGTATCAACAGCTCAACAAGGATTTAAATTAATGTATAAAAAGAAATACTAATGTTACCTAATTGAAATTATGAAACAAATAGATCAGCAGGATTAACATAGTAAAAAATAGCCATAGTGCCACAAACCGTCTACAGATCCAACAAAATCCCCATCAAAATTCCAGGACAGTTCTTTAAATACTTGTAACAACCATATTCAATTTCATATGGAAAAACAGCAACAACAACAAAAACTGCATAGGTAAAATAATCTGGACAATAAAAGAACATCCAGAGTTATCACTACCCCTGATATCAAGTTGTACCACAGAGATATAGTAATAAAAACCACATGGTACTGGCATAAAAACAGACAGGTTGATCAGTGGAACAAAATCATAGACCCAGACATAAATCCACATACTTTGGGCATCTTATTTTTGATAAAGAATCCAGAAATACACATTGGTAAAAATAAAGCATCTTCAAAAAATGGTGCTGGCATAAATGGATGCTGACATATAGAAGAACACAATAGATCCATATCTATCACCCTGTACAAAACTCAAGTCCAGGTGGATGAAAGACTTCAACATAAATCCAGATAAACTTAAAATAATAGAAGAGAAAGTGGGGAGCAGCTTGAACACATTGGCACAGGAGACAGTTTCCTGAACAGAATGCCAATAGCACAGGCACTAAGAGCAACAGTCAATAAATGGGACCTTATGAAACTGAAGAACTTCTGTAAACCAAAGGACACTTTAACAGCACAAAATGTCAGCCTACAGAATGGAAAAAGCTTTTTACCAACTCCACATCTGCCAGAGGGCTAATATCCAAAACATATAAAGAACTCAAGAAACTAGACATCAACAAACCAAATAATCAAATTAATATGTGGTAGAGGCCGGGCAGTGGTGGCACATGCCTTTAATCCCAGCACTCAAAGGCAGAGGCAAGCAGACCTCTGTGAGTTCGAGGCCAGTCTGGGCTACAGAGCAAGTTCCAGGAAAGGCACCAAAGCTACACATCGAAACCCTGTCTTGAAAAACCAAAAAAAAAAAAAAA
>CABHPR010098216.1:0-26354 GCA_902168415.1 Peromyscus melanophrys | reverse complement strand
TGTGTGTGTGTGTGTGTGTGTGTGTTTGTGTGTGTGTGTGTCTTACTGGGTTTTTTGTTTTGTTTAGATTTGATTTGATTTTCATTTGGGGGGGTTGTTTTGTGGGGGGGCAGGGACAAGGGAGAAAGAGAAAGACTATGAAGTCGGGTGGGTAAGAAGAATCTGGGAGGAGTTGGAGAAAAGGAAAGAACATGACCAAAATATTCTGTATGAAAAAAATTAATTAATTTTTAAAAAATCAACTACTAGCTAGGCATGGTGGCACACACCTTTAATCCCAGCGCTTGGGAGGCCAAGGCAAGTGAATCTCTGTGAGTTCAAGTCCAATCTGGTCTACATAGTGAGTTCTAAGACAGCCAAAGTTACACAGTGAAACCCTGTCACAAACAAACAAACAAACAAACAAACAAACAAACAAACAAGTCAACTACTGACTAATGAGATAGGAATCATGGAACTGGTAGATAATCATGTTGCAAGCATATAAGAGAATAAGCAAGTCAAGACTCAATAGTAACTACTAAATCAAGGGGAGTATGATTGACAAGCAGCAGGGCACATATATTGACTTAAAATATCTTCCTATGGAATATGTATTAGTTGCACGTGAAAAAAAACTCTGCAACTATACACTGCACAAACATAACAATCTAACAAATGAACATCAGCAGTAAGGGACAAACAGATGTCATATATATCCAAAAGTGTACACTTGGACACTTGGAAGGAACATACTTAGGAAGTATTCTTTTTCTTTTCTTTCTTTGACTTTGGTTGGTTGGCCTTCTTTCTCTTCCTTCTTTCTTCTTTTTATTTTTAAGATAGTCTCACCCCGTAGCTCAGGGTATCTCTAAATTCTCAATCCTTCTGCTTCAGACTTCCTAATGCTGGGATTATAGGCATATACCCACCAATCCTGTTTTACTTAAGTATTACAGTATTCTGTTGATGCCCAATCTGAACTTAATGAGAGATACCAGGAAGCACAAAATAAAAACCATTCTATTAAAAATGGATATGGAAAGATTATTATTTAAAAATTTCAACATTATAAAATAGATACTGAGCAAATATTCAAGATGAAGAGGGAAAAGAGAAATAAAACTTAAACAAAATATATGCAGTTCTGTACTGGGCCTGCCCTAGAAGAGAACAGTAGAGTGGAAAGTGATGTCCAGTTGAAGTGGGCAGGAGAGTCACTTTAGCCCAGTGGCTCACGTCCAGCCTAGGGAACCAGAGAATTTAGAGGAAAGGTATATAAATAGAGGATTTTCTCTCAAAGGATTCAGGGGGAGAAATGAGTGCCTCTCTCTCATTCATTCACTCGTTCACTCACTCTCTCCCTCCTCCGTCCCTCTCTCTGTGTCTATGTGTGTGTGTGTGTGTATGCGTGTGTGTGCAAGAGATTGTACAAAAAGGGGGAAGAAAAAGCAGGAAAGAGAGGAGAGAGAGGGAGAGAAAGTGAGAAAAATATCAGGATATATATACATATACATATATATAGATATATCAATGAGACAAAAATTTAACACTAGATAAATATAGGTAAAGGATATTTGAATGTTTATGTATAATGTCAGCAATTTCTCTTTATGTGTGAAACAATGTCCAAATAAAAAGTGAGACAGATTTCTAGACCTAAAATACCTCCAATGATGTCTTAATATACTGACTTTCTGTCAGCTTAACCGAGGGCTGAATGCATGTGAGGAAGAGAGGAGAGAGAAGTTAAATTATCATTTAGTTTCCATTAGACAACTCAAAGGAGTTATTAAGAATATGGGCACATGGGGGCTGGCTGGAGAGATGGCTCAGGGGTTAAGAGCACTGGCTGCTCTTCCAGAGGACTCAGGTTCAATTCCCAGCACCTACATGGCAGCTTACAACTGTTGATAATTCCAGTTCCAGGGGATCTGACACTTTCATACCAATGCACATAAAATAAAGTTTTAAAAAAGAGCCAATAAAGGCATTTTTAAACATTTTTTTAAAAAAGAATGTGGACATAAAGAACATTCCATTCTCTGAATTAGCTTAAGGTCTAAACACCATTATTAAAATGAAAGATCAACTAAGTTAAACAGAGTGGCACATGAATTACAGGACACTCCAGCAGGTTTTTGACTGAAACGAGCAAAACAAGAATGTGATCAGCCTTTTACAGGCAATTTCCATCACTATAAAGGACATTCTGGGATAAAAGAAACCAAAGACACAGACTTATAAATTATGTCACCTCATCAACAATGTTAGTTCCAAATTTAAACAGAAGTGATGTTCTGACCAAGTCATTAAATATTTTGCAGCAAATATTTCTTAGTTTAATCCCACTATCTAAAGTCTTGAAATATTAGTATGGCTTCCCATAAGGATCTGACAAAGAAAAAATATGCTGAAATGAAGATAACTTATATTTGTTGTTGGGAATGCAAACAATAAGTATTTTGTTCTACATGAAATTTGACTTTCCACTATAAAAGAATAATAGTGTAAGTTTGCTTCATGATAGGCAACTTGTCTCCTTTGTATTGAAAAACCAGATCTTGTACTGTGGGAAGCCAGCTGGGAGACTGGCTCCCACATTTTACCCCAGGGTACTCTTGAGGGGTGAGGGATAAGAGATTTAGATAGAAGGATAGAGGGGAGAGAAACAGATAGAAACACAGGATAGCCTCGGGAGAACCTGGATCCTTATCTTATCCATTGGCCGTTCTGTCTCTTCTAAAGCGCTATTTATAGGAATGCCAAGGGGTAGAGCAAAAGACCTCCCCCTAGCTCAGCCAAGTGTAGACCCTTCCAATCACCTAGAAACCATACATATGGTCAAACAATCTTCTGATGTAGCTCTGCTGGGTAAAGCAAGCTCAGATCTCACTAGGAAACCTTTGTGGGCCTCCACATTGTACCCTGAAAATTTTGATTTCTAACTTTAAGAAATATATTAAGATTGCAAATACTGATTTGTGAGGCCATTTCCAAAAGCATCTTTTCTCTCACTGGTGATATTTTTCTACATGCAGCAGGAGGTATAGTAACTAACATGGATTGGTTCACCAACAAAAACCAAGCTCTGTGCAGTTTCTCTATTATCAAATAAGAACCAAGAGGAACCAACAAGTTACCACCACCACAGCACCACTAAGGAACCCTATATTTTGATGACTCCCTTTCACAGGAGTGGGTCCTCTAAGACTCTAACTTCTACCAAAGAAGAAACCCATCTGAAACATCGAAGTAGAAGTTACTGGTGTGTGTCAGGAAGCACTCACGGGAGATAAAACATTCTAAGGCAACTAGGGTAGAGAGTATACTGACTAATAGCAAGCCCCCTAAAGCACCAGTGGTTAAAACAGGGCAGAAATGTCACTTCTATGAACTATTCATTGCACTCAGAATGTGGCTCCTGCTCATTCCTCATCGCAGAACTTCCATAAATTGCCCAACATTTTGTCATAGATATTTCTGCTTAAATTAGAGAAATTAATCTAGTTGCCTGAAACTAGAAACTTAATAATCACTACTCTAAAAGAGGAGGGACTGTAAATTTCTCCAGTGCTTGCGTATGGGCTCCAGAGAGTAACAATGATGTGAAATACTGTGATAAACTGTTGTATTCTGTGAAAGATCCACCAAAGGAAACTAATCTTAGTAACCAATTCATTGTGGTGATATTGTGTTCCCCAAAATATTGTACACCCTAATAAACTTATCTGGGGTCAGAGAACAGAACAGCCACTGGACAGACACAGAGGCCAGAAAATGGTGGCACTCACACCTTTAATCCTAGCATTCCAGAGGCAGAGATTCCACTGGATCTCTGTGAGTTCAAAGCTACACTGGAAACAGCTAGGCATGGTAACAGAGCCTTTAATCCCAGGAAGTGATGGTAGGAAGCAGAAAGGTATATAAGGTGTGAAAACCAGGAACTAGAGCTGGCTAAGCCTTTAGGCTTCTAGCAGCAGTTCAGCGGAGATCCATTTAGGACACAGAGGCTTCCAGTCTGAGGAAACAGGATCTGCTGAGAAATTAGCCAGGTAGGTTAGCTGTGGCTTGTTCTGCTTCTCTGATCTTCTAGCATTCACCCAATACCTGGCTCCAGGTTTGTTTTTATTAATAAGACCTTTTAAGATTCATGCTACAATTCATAGATGCACTAATTCAAATATGATCACGATTTTAAGTGAAGACAATTAACCTGCCCAGTTTTAGCTCATTGTTCCTCCTCCAACACTGAACATACACAATCCTTAAGCTTTGTAGAGGACAGCATGCGATTTTCAATTTTAACAAAAACAAGTATGAACTTAAAAGGTTCTGCAATGCTACCTGTTACCATCCTTCGGGAAGTTTCTTTACCTGGAGGTTGATCTCCGCCTCGTAGAAGGTTAGGCATGAGCAGTAATGCCGGTCTGAGTCAATATCCGTTAGGGCCACCACAAAGAAAGTTGGCTGCTTCCGCTCTCTGGACAGATGCCATCCACCAGGCTGACAAAACTAAAAGGATGGGAAAGTCACATTTAAAAATAAAAATAAAATTTATCATTTATTAATATTTAAAAATATTAAACATAACACTGTCATTAAAACTATATAATTGAGGGGCTATGGAAATAGCTCACAGGGTAAACAATGTTTGCTTCATACACATGACGACCAGAGCTCGAACCCTAGCATTCATATTCAAAAAGCCAAGGGTGATCATGTGTGCCTGACATCTCAGCACTAGGAAGCAGACAGAAGGAGGATCATAGGAGTTCAGTGACTAGCTAGTCTAAACAACTGGTGAGCTCTTGATTCAATGAGAGACTGTGATTCAAAAAATAAGATAGAAATTAATAAAGTACATGCTGTTGACCTCTGGCTTCCATAGGTGTGGGTACACACACCTGCACATGCGTGTGCATATACATACAAGTATCACACACAAATTTATCTATTTGATATGGTATGCTACAACAGCTAATATTTAAAAAAATTCCATGTACAGATTCATAGCTGTGAAAACATTCACCAAATTTTTCCATAGATATCATTCTGAGATGCCTATCCACTTTTGGCATATGTAGGAACATAGCACCAAGGTAAAAGACTCTTCCTCCAAATATTAGACTAAATCATGGTACAAGCTGGAGAGGAAGTGCAGAAAGGGATACTGCTTGGGAAGAGGAAGGTGACCAGCAAGAGGAATGCAAAGGAAAGAGAAATGACAGACAGTAAGGGGTGAATAAAGATAAAGTGAAATGATGGGTATGTATGAAACGCCATTTCTTTGTGTACTAACCAAAACATAATATTTAAAGTCAATGAGGGATTGCAGAGATGGCTCAGTGGTTGTGTGCTTGCTGTTTACCAAACGACCAAAGTTCAGATCCCAGCACACTTGTAACAATCAAAATGTGGTCTCCCATGTGCCTTTAACACCAGTGCTGCTAAAAGGAGAGGTAAGAAGGAATGCTGAGGCTTGCTAGCAAAAACACAGGTTCCAGATTCAGGGAAAGACCCTGCCTCAGAGGAATATTACAGAGAATGATGGAGGAAGGTATCCCACACCCTCCTCTAGTATCTGCACCCACCACCACACACATGTTCACATATACAAGTCTGCAATACACCATATGTGCATATATCACACACATTAAAAACAATAAAATGGATTCATTAAAAAGTATTGTAACTTTTAATATGTGAGTAAATCATATGAATAATACTCTTTTGTAGTCCTTACAATCAATGAGCACATAGAACACTGAGCCAAGAAATCCTGAGAATCACAGTTTTACGGTAAATGAGTGTTAGCATGTAACTACCTTGGCTTACACTCCAGGGTAGGAGAAACGTATAGCTATGGTACAACCCAGAAGTTTATTCAGATTCTAACAAGCTCAGAAATGTCTTTCAAAATCCTGTTACTTTCTTTCAATGAATTTTTTGTCAGAATTTCGTACATTATTTTTATTAGGTTTTTTAAAATTCTTTGATGTTTCATAGATATGCTGAATTTTAGTCACTTTCATATATACACCCGTTACCTCTCTCCCTCTGAAACGCTTCTTCCTAACAGCCTCATATTCTAAACTGACTGAGAATCAGACATGAGGTGCCTGGGATTGGTTGAAAATAATAAAGTTGCACACTCACCATCACCAGGTCTACTATTACCACTTATTTGACAAACTACTCCTCTGACACAAAGCAAATCAGTTCTATGAATTAATAGCAGATACATAGAGTCTCATGGGATATAGTTCATGTTCATTAGAGGATTGTTAGGTTTGGAAAAGCTACATACCCAGGAGAATTACAGTTATTTTCACTGAATTGTAAATGAAACTAAGGTTTCAAAAAGGAAAAAACTGTATTTTAGTTCTAATTTTATTAAGTATGTTTCACTTATAAAACTGAAGTTAACTGTCATAGAAGAGTTCACAAATAACAAAGTAACCTTTTTAGAGCAAACGGACATATTACATAGACACTTGGATATTTTTCACTACCTGAAACTAGAAAAAGTAACTATATCCAGTTTTCTCAATTTTTTTATACATACAGAGAATATAAGAATTTAACAGAATGACAAGGTTCGTGGTGTATTTGAACTAAACTGAATGGTCTTCCAGAGATGGCATACTAAGATCTTTGGATAACAGTCATATATAGCAACATCTCTGGTGAGTAGCCTTCGTCCACATCTGTAAAAATCATACTTTACTGACCTGTAGTAAAGGAGAATATGCCATCATTAAACTAAAACATTAAATGCAACCCTTTTGGGGCTGGAGAGATGGCTCAGAGGTTAAGGGCTCTGGCTGCTCTTCCAGAGGTCCTGAGTTCAATTCCCAGCAACCACATGGTGGCTCACAACCATCTGTAATGAGATCTGGTGCCCTCTTCTGGCCTGCAGGCATACATGCAGACAGAACACGGTATACATAATAAATAAATAAATCTTAAAAAAACAAAAACCCAAAAAACAAAAATATTTTTAAAAAATGCAACCCTTTTAAAAGTCTACAAGAGGCTGGAGAGATGGCTCAGAGGTTAAGAGCACTGACTGTTCTTCCAGAGGACTCGGGTTCAATTCCCAGCACCCACATGGCAGCTAACAACAGTCTGTAACTCCAAGATCTCATACTCTCACACAGACATACATGCAGGCAAAACACCAATGCAAAAGAAAAGAAAAGAAAAGAAAAGAAAAGAAAAGAAAAGGAAAGGAAAGGAAAGGAAAGGAAAGGAAAGGAAAGGAAAGGAAGGAAGGAAGGAAGAAAGAAAGAAAGAAAGAAAGAAAGAAAGAAAGAAAGAAAGAAAGATAATGTATTTAAAAAAAAAAAAAGCTGGGTGGTGGTGGTGCACGCCTTTCATCCCAGCACTTGGGAGGCAGAGGCAGGTGGATCTCTATGAGTTTGAGGTCAGCCTGGTCTACAGAGTGAGTTCCAGAACAGCCAGGGCTACACAAAGAAACCCTGTCTCAAAAAAAAACAAATAAAACACAAAATATCCAAAGGGAGAAGACTGTAAGACCTCCTTAGTTACTCAAACAGCCCCATTTCCCTAGTTTACACCACAACAGGAATTTGGGGATTAAAAGGTACTAACCTTAAAATTCGGGGAAATTCCAAGGATCATTTACAATTAGGTAAGTATTTCTTCATAACTCTATTTAATGTAACCAGAGCTAAGAAAACAATGGCACTTCAGATAGTTTTACTAAGCTTTTCATTAAAAGCTTGTCAATAGTCACATATATACTGGTTACATGTGAGATTCTTATTTCAAATATAAAATTATAACTACACACAGGAATTATTTTAAAGTATGCATTGGAAAATAACATCAGACTCAAACTTCACAGGAAAATTTGAATCTATATTCTCACATGAAATACATGAGTACATAAATATACAGTTAATAAAGTTTATAAAACTACGTGTATAAAATGATGTTTCAAAGCATGAAAATAAACAGCTTTAAGCTATGATTAGAAATGCATGTTTACTGTATCACAGAGAAGCAGTAACAGGATTTGGGGATCGGGATATGACCCTAATATCTAATGAGAAGTTATTTATTTCCCTTAGGATCTAGATTTGAAAAGCAATAATGCTAACTGGCTTAGTCATTTCCATTCTTCACAAAGTATGCTGATGAACCAATAAACAAGGAGAGAGTAGACATTACAATTCTTAAACCTAGGTTCTAGTCACATTTCTGACAGGAATGTGAGAGAATATTTAGACAGCTGGGAACAGGGTAGTCACTAAAAGACAATGAACAGAATGATAAGCATTAAACAAATAGAAGAAATCCAGGGTTTTACGTTCCCTAGTGTCTTTACTGGCAAACAGAAGAGGCACTTGCTATCACAGGTGCAAACTTAAAATGCTTAACTGACTGACAACATTGAGACTTATATTTTTGGCCACCTTCAAATAACTGAGAAAGCATAAGTATCTGGAACTACATTATCAATGAACATACCATATAAACTGACCAAAAAAAAAAAAAAAAAAAAAAACCACTGCATTTTGTCACACACATACATGGGTAGATGCAACAAAATATGTCTCTTAACATTGTCCTTCTGTCTTGACCTCATCATTTCACACAAATCAGATCCATGAAAATGTTACAGTGTATCTGGGAATACCCAAGCAGGGGATTCCTTGTTAATCTAAAGTTTAAGACCTTGGCATAGCTTGGGAACTGGTACTCAAGGGTGCAAAGTCAGGAATGCTCAGTGCTCAGTACCCTGGGATTCTGCATGGCGATACATTACAAACACTAACTTTGTTTCATTACCCAAACATTAGAAGTAGATCATGTCCAGTAAAACAGTCCAGCTATCCACAAACTAAAGTATAAACATAGAAGACCTCATATTTGTAAAAACACTATGCATAAAAAAGGACATGCAGATGAGAGCAGGACATTTTATAGGGAGTTCCAGAGGGAGTGGGGGGAGAGGAAGGGGGGGTAGTCATATTGGTGCCATAAACATGCATGTATATAAATTAAAGCTAATCTTTTTTGATAATTTAATGGTGCCTAATAATGTATTAAAGAGCTATTAAAATAAGGAGTTGAAAAACAGAGATTTCATATCTGTAAAAACACTAACTAACCATAATTCATAAACCTTAGTTTACAATGAAACTAAGGCTAAGGAATGCTAGGGTCATATGTGATAGCGTTGGCACTAGAGGTCAACTCTACAGTCTGTAGGAACTGCATCCTTTCACTGAGGGCTTACTGTAAATCCTTTAGAGACATTATTTTGTGATCATATAAACTCCTATCAGGAAAAAATAAAATGAAGTAAACTTGTAACAGACCACATTTGTAGCCACTCATCTTTGGCAGAGTAAATGCATGTATATTTATTTTCTTCCTCTGTCTATCTCTGTCTCTCTCTTCTTTTCTTTCCTTCTTTCAAGATAAAAGGAGACTTATCTGTCATATCCACAGCTATCAACCCCTTTTCCTTCATTTTCAGTAACATGTACATGTTCCTGTGTACGACTCAGTGTTTATCGACAAAACCTTGCTATAGAGCTCATGTGACATCCAACTTGCAACCCTCCTGCATCTACTGAGATTACAGGCATGCAACACTGAGCTCAGCAACACAATTATTTTTAATAACAATAATGACATTGCAGGTATACAGATACTTTGGCTGAAACTTAACTCACTCCCTATTGTTGATGTTTAGGAGGTTTACCTTTTTATTATAACTAATGCTGAAGTACACACAATATTATAGAAACCTTTGCAGATATTTTTCATATTCTCTTATGGAACTATAACATTTTTGGAGAGTATGTATAATTAAGCACAAAAAGTTTAATTACCCTTGAGTTCTGTTTTTAAGGTTGTGCAACCTCAAGAATATTTTTTGTGGCATATTTCTAAGGAAAATTTTACAAGTGATTTTTTTTAAAAAGAACTATTATTATAAAACTAAAGAGATGGTTCAGTGGTTAAGAGCTTTGCTACTCTTTCAGAAGACCCAGGTCTAGTTTCTAGCATCCACATGGTGATTCACAAAGATCCGTAACTCCAGTTCCAGAGGAATCAGACACTCTCTTCTGGCCCTGGCACTGCACACAGTGATGTATATACATATATGCAGGTACAAAACACTTAAGCACATAAAATAAAGCTTAAAATCTTTTTTAAAAATTAAATAAGTATTATGAACTACAAACCAAAGAAAAATTGATTTGCTAAGTAGACTAACAAAAAAAAATTTAGAGACTAAATCTATGCCAGAGGAGGGTTAGACACATGCTCTATTCCTTGTATATATTTTTTCCAAGTTCAGAGAAAATATAACAAACAGTTTCAAAGAGTAGCCAACTTTAGAGTTTGAGAAACTCAAATCTTTTATTATAAAATAACAGGTGTCACAACATGCCCAATTTCAGCGAGGACCTTTTGATGAAGCATATTTTACAGGAACTACCCAAAACTCTTTGATTAAAATGAAACTTATTTTAAGTGGGTAAACCTATATTGCTCTTAACTTTAAAAACAGTACAGTTAGATTGTGTTACTTAATAAACAATATAATATTATATTGTATTCATCATGTATAAAATAATGATTATCTACCTAAATTATATGAACAAACTGACTGAACATGGAATTCATATGATTAAGTTGGCATACAGAAAAACATGAAAATAACTAGTTTTATTTGAAGCCAGTAATAAGCAATTAGAAAAACAAGTAACATTCACAATTCAAAAACACAGGCTGAGTCAACCTTTCTCAAGCTTTGTACAATTTGATGTTAGTCTCATGAGAATCCTACACATAAAACTTTAAATATGAAATTTCAAGAGGCAACACCAGAGAGAAAAATAAATTTTTAGAATAGCTTCTAACATTCAAGCTTTGAAACTAAACATAAAACTACCAATCAATTATAAATATGAAAGTCCAAAGTGAGTAAAATAATGTTATTAATGACTTCTAGTTAAGTATGGCAAATGAAACCTGCTTTATATTAAGTAGAAAATAAATGGGAAAGGAGATGATAACAGGTTTAAAATGTTAATGAGATTTTGGCAAACAGAATAACTTTTTACACCAGAAATTTCTGGAAAACACTGGACTATAGTTAACAGACAGTTAGAAATACCACTAAATATAAAAGAAATGCCAATGTACAAACAAAAAAGGGGGACTTGCTATTAATAGCTTTATTGGCTTCTGGGTGAATATTGCCGCTTGCATTTATAGATACATGTATGAGAATATATTATTTATTAATTAAATAGTATTAAATATTCAGGTTCAAATAGTACAATGACATTTAAAGTCTATTTAAAGTCACAACTTGTCAACATATCACCACATAAAAATATTGTGCTTTTCAGTTTTGTTTTTTGAGACAGGGTTTCTCTATATATTCTGGCTGTCCTGGAACTCACTCTGTAGACCACTGATCTTGAACTCACAGACATCTGCTTGCCTCTACCTCCCTGAGTGCTGGGCACAATGGGTTAGTTTTGATTTTTAACATGAAGTTATTTCACATATATTACACAAACTCTATAAGATAGACTTATTAAAGCTATAGTCACTCAGAACAAAATTTTATAAATAGCTTCAATGAAACAAAGAATCATAACATCAAGACTTTGTATATTTTAAGGGAAAATTAAGATTCTACATTTTACAGTCTTTTAGGACCTACAAATCTCACTTCTTGAAATGAACTCTTTTAATAGTCTGAAACACATAATGTCTCAGAAAATAACTTTTAATAAAAATTTAAAATTAACAGTAGTCATATAAATTCCTTGGTTTTTGAGGAAATTTAAATTTTTCTTGTTTAAATGGAGGAAATAAAGTGCATCCCATTTTAATACTTCTTCCTTTCTGGTAAACTCTAAACACTGGAATTTTACTCATTTCCTGGATAACAAACAGAAAGTATGCTATCACTTGGGGCTTTTCCACTCATAATTCCTCATACAAAACATATCAGTATAATATTGCCAATTGACCCCTTCACAAGGAGTGTACATCGCATGGCCTAAGAGCTACATATGTAGGAGCTTAGTGGCAGAGCATTTTCACAGTGCGTGCAAGGCCCTAGGTTCCATACCTAGAACCACTTAAGAAGTAAAGAAGGTCTAAGCAACTGTGAGCAGACATAATATACAGCCATTAACAAGTCTTTATTCAGTTGCTGCTTGTAAGAGTGCCTCCTATAACAAGTGCTCAATAAAGGTCACCTTAAGAAAAAAGAAAAGTAGGTCTAATATATATTTACATGTATTTCCTATATTTCTCATTAAGAGGAATTAAAATTATTTGAAATATTTTAACTTTTAACTGAAAGTATTAAATTTCTTATTAAATGAAAATTAAGGAAGAATACTTTAACAAATGACTTACAAGAAAAAAATCAGAGAAAGAGAAACACTATAGATTAAGAAATATTTAAAGCCCTCAGGAGGCAGAGGCAGGAAGATCTTTGAATTCCAGGCCAGCCTGGTCTGTAGCAAATTCCAGGATAGCCAGGGCTACACAGATAAACTTATTCTTGAAAAACAAACAAAGAACCAAAACAAAACAAAAAACAACAAGAAGAAATATTTAAAATACTTATCTTCCAAATGCACATATCGTCATTGTTTAGATGATTAATTCATATAAAACCACCATGGAAAGACAGTAAAAGAGTAATATCCACAGACACACACAAACAGATATGTGAAGGTTAAATGTTTGGTAAGTACTTTGCGTTTCAGAAATACATACTGATGCTGGGGTGTGGTGGCATACACATGTAATCTAAGCACTCAGGAGGTACGGACACAAGGATCATGAGTTCAAGGCCAGGAAAGCTTAGGCTACATAGTGAGATCTTATCTCCTCTTCTTCTCCCTAAAAGTCATACATACAACAATACATACAGAAATATTTATAGATAAAATGATATTAAATTGAATTATCTAGAATGATTTTGAGACTTGAAGATGACAAACTCAAGATTAGCCTTGTCTACAGAAGGAGTTCCAGCCCAGCTTGGAAATTTTGTGAGATCTTGTCTCAAAATAAGTTTCTGTTGTTGTGGTTTTCATTAACATAGAAAATTAGGGGCTGAGGAGATGGCTCAGTGGGTAAGAGCACTTGTCGCTCTTGCACAGGAACTGGGTTCAATTCCCAGCTCCCATATGGTGTGGCCCACAGTGGTCTATAACTCCAGTTCCCAGGGCTTTGGCGCCCTCTTCTGACACCAGGAACACACATGGTAGGTGCGCAAACATACAAGGCAAAACACACACGCGTATAAAATAAAATAATATAATGAATTTCAAATTAATTTAAATTTAAAAAATATAAACTAAACTATCAAAACAAAGAACAGTGACTCTCTTTTTTGACTTGTGGATTGTTTGCTTTTTTTGTTTTGCTTTGTTTTAAACAGATGACTGAACCTAGGACATCACACATGTTGAACAAGTTAAGTGTTCTACCACTGAACTATCAATCTAGTCTCTTAACAGAACGAAACCCCCTTACTGTAAACATTATGACAACTTATCAGATGTGTTAAAAAGAGTTCATGCCGGGCGTTGGTGGCGCACACCTTTAATCCCAGCACTCGGGAGGCAGAGACAGGCGGATCTCTGTGAGTTCGAGGCCAGCCTGGGCTACCAAGTGAGATCCAGGAAAGGCGCAAAGCTACACAGAGAAACCCTGTCTCAAAAAACCAAAAAAAAAAATAAATAAATAAAAATAAATAAATAAATAAATAAAAAAGTTCATAAGGAAGGCTAAAGATGATTATCTCATGGCTTTTGCCACCAACCAGCTAAGAAGTAGGTCCTGATTTGACCTCTAATTTAGACTATTGTTTGGGTAAATTTTCCTAATTTCTCTGAACCTCAGTTTTTCTAGAACAAAAAATATCTCTCATTTCACAATCAGGATTAAATAATATGCATGTAAATGATTAGCACAGTGCCTAGTGCTGAAATAGTAAATATGCTATAGAGCTGGCCAATCACAGCAGTGGTATTCAAGTTTACAGGTAATCGGTATCATTTTCACTGTTATTTATATTACATAAAGGAACAGGGCAGGATTGACAAATGGAACCTACCAAACTTGGAGCCTGAGTCACAACCAGTTGGATAGCAGAGGGAACAGAGGAACCATTTTTCAAAGGATGACTGTGTGTGTGTGTGTGTGTGTGTGTGTGTGTGTGTGTGTGTGTGTGTGTGGTGGGAATATAAATGATGGTGATCCTCATACTAAAAGCAACTGATCTAACTGGTCTATTGAGAAACTACCATGTGCCACCCTCGGTCTCTAGAACTGAAAACAGTAAGACAGATGAAGCCTTTCCTCTTCCCTTTACTGTCTGGTATTTCTGGTGTTTCAATGACACATGGTTAGTAACTTAAACATAAAAATAATTCAAGAAAATATCTGGACTTAAAAATATAGAAATAGTAGCTTTCTATTCTGTGGACTCAGGCAAGGGTTTATATATGGCCACATCTCTTAGAATCTGTTCTCTTCCTTGGTACCTGATAAAGAATTCACTCAGATGCAAAGTGCATAAACCTCAGAAAACACCTGCATTAAATTATCCTTCAGATACCAAAGAGCAAATAAAATCAATTTCCAAGTTCAATTTAAGCCACAGATGAGAGAGATTTCAGTGTAAAAAAGAACTAAGCTTTGCTGTAGACGCTGACTGGCTGGAACACTGCACAATAGATGTCACTTTAAAACACAGGGCACTGTAGAACCTGTGATTTGGAAATGACTCAAAACATACAGCTAAAGAGAACTAATGAAATATGATTCGAGCAGTTCAAATTTGTTAGTTTTAGTTCTCATGAGCTTCATAACAATGTTTGGTATGAAATGTTAACACTGTTTTTGATAAGACCTGTCTAAACAAGATGGGTTTTATTTACTAAAACAGAAACAATGTTTTAGCTTGATTTGGGCAGTTGGATAACTTTAGAAGCTATCATCTGTCAGTCACCAGAATGTTTACTGCTTGTTTACTTAATGCAGCCCTTCTGAGAAAGGCAGAATACTTGCTGCCTGCTAAATATTATTGTTAGAAGCAACAACCAGAGATAGCTATCTAGTTGAGCTGTTTGTCTTCAGCCCTTGAAAAAAAAATTAGAACAAACAGAACAAAATGTTCTACTCCAAAAGCTCAGTCTGAATGTATCTGGATGATAGCAAATGGGTGTTTCTTTGGAACTTCAGAGGTAACAACATTTGAAACAGAGCCTGGGAGAAGACACTTTTCAATGTTACACCATCAAAACTAAAACATAAGGAAGAAACTTCCATTGAAACAGCAACATCAAAATCAGTTGTTCACAGATGAGAAAGAGACTGAGTGCCACAATATAAGCATGTCTCAAGCCAGTCATCAGAACTCAGAGAAACCAAGATTTAATATATAACCAATGAAAAAGAAAATAAGAACCAGACAGTCTCCAATTCCATTCACTCGCTTACTGCCACATAACTATACACTTAAAATAGTAAATTTTATGTTGTGCATATTTAAACTAAATTATACATCTACATAGTAAAAGAATAGTCAGTGGGCCCAAACCACTTACCACCTGGGGAATACACAACATTATTTAAAAATAAAAAATCGAAACTATCAGAACTGAAGCCAGGTATAGTGGCACACAACTATAATCCCAGCACTCAGAGAAAAGGAGGTAGGAAGCTAGCCAAAGGTTCGAGCACAGCCTGGTCTATACAGTAAGCTGTAGGCTAACCATGGTGACATGGTGAGACCTATTTCAAAAAAGGAAGAAAGAAAAAGAAAGACAAAGAAAAGGCACCTCAAACCATTAAAATTAGTATATTAAAATGGTCAAAAGACAATTCTCTACTACCTAAACTCTGGGAATTAGGCAGATATGCTAACCCTAATACAACTTTTCTCCTCTTGAATTCTCAGATCTAGGATCTATGAACAAGGAACGTCGCCTGCAATTCTGACACATCAGAAATGACATTTCAAAATTATTATTGTAAAATCATCAGCACACCTAAGGAGTGATATAATCATTAAATCATTCAATGTAATCCATTATAAAAAACAAACTGAAAGATGAAAATGCACATGATCATTTCCTTAGATGCAGAAAAGACTTTCGACAAAATCCAACACCCCTTCATGATAAAAGTCTTGGAGAGGTCAGGGATACAAGGGATATACCTGAACATAAAAAAGCAGTTTACAGGAAGCCCACAGCCAACCTCAACTTAAATGGAGAAAAACTCAAAGTAATTCCAGTAAAATCAGGCACAAGACAAGGCTGTCCACTCTCGACACACCTATTAAAAATACAGAACTTGAAGACTGAGCCAGAACAATAAGACAAATGAAAGAGATCAGGGGGGACAAACTAAAAAGGAGAAGTCAAAGTATCTTTATTTGCAGACGATATGATAGTATGTATAAGTGACCCTGAAAATTCCACCACGGAACTCCCTACAGCTGATAAACTCTTTCAGCAAAGTAGCTGGACACAAAATTAACTCACAAAAATCAGTAGCCATCCTATATACAAATGACAGACCAAATGAGAAAGAAATCAGGGAAACAACATCTTTCATAATAAAATATTTGATTGTGTAACTCTAACCAAGCAAGTAAAATACCTGTATGATAAAAACTTCTTAACATTGAAGAAAAAAATTGAAGAGTTCCTCCCCACCTCTGCTCCCATCCTGATCCACCCTCTTTCTGTCACTCCTTAAACGAACAGGCATCTAAGGGATAATAATGAAATAAAGTAAAATATAGTAAGACAAAAAAAATCAGAATAGGACAAAACAAACAAAAGAAAAAGAACCCAAGAAAAGGCCATAAAACAGATGCAGATAAAGAAGCACACTCATTTGCACATTCAGGATCACTATAAAAACACAGAACTGGACAGGTGGGTACCAGTACAATGAACAGGTATGTGGTGGAGAAACGGGAGAGAAGGAGAAGCCAAGTGGTTCATAAAGTGTAGAGAGAAACAGAGCTGAAGACACGAAGGCTGTGAGGAACAAGCTGATATGGATGGCCTACACACCACCTGAGGCCCTGTGATGTCCAGCCTTATGGCACCAGCGGTCCGTGTTGATGTCCATGGCTCATGTTGACACCAAAGGCCATAGGGATGCCAGTGGTCTGGGCCACCACCTGAGGTCACGTTAATGTCTGAGGGCCATGCTGCTGCCAGAGCCATACTAATCTGAGTGGCCTGCCTTGCCACCCGGGGCCATGGTGATGTCCAGCCCAAGCTGCAGCCAAGGGCCATGTCTGGGTTGGTGGCAGTTGGGGTCAGTGTAGATGTGCATGGCCCGTGTTACCACTGGGGGCCATCTGAGAGCTGGCCTTGGTGATCTGGGCACCAGAGAACTGGTCCCTCACTGTCTCAGCCAAAGTGCTGTCCTCCACCTGCCCCCAGCTGGCAGCAAAGGCATGAGAGTTGGTCCTGACCCTTACCTGAGGGAGGCAGTGCCTGTGGAGGCCTGGACTAACAGCTCAGCTACTATTCAGGCCCAAATCCAGGGCTTTGAGTTGGCACACCCCAACATCCATCCCATCTACAACCTGCTGGAGCATGTGAAGGGACTGGTTCTGTGGAACCATAGCTGCATGATCTCCATGACTTGGAGCAACAGCAGGATATCTGAGAGAAGTTTTGGTGAGGGTCCAGTACTGATGATGTACCAAAAGCCAGAGGCCTTGAACCTGACCAACAACTCACTGCAGTGAACATTTGCAAGTAAAGCTGTTTGGGCCAAAGGGTGTACTGCGTGACACACTGCAGCTCCCAAAGCCACTACAAGAAAGGAACATGTGCCGGGCATTGGTGGCGCACGCCTTTAATCCCAGCACTCGGGAGGCAGAGACAGGCGGATCTCTGTGAGTTCGAGGCCAGCCTGGGCTACCAAGTGAGTTCCAGGAAAGGCGCAAAGCTACACAGAGAAACCCTGTCTCGAAAAAACCAAAAAAAAAAAAAGAAAGGAACATGTGATGGAGAGGTAGGGAAACATGGAGGACTGACATGTTTTCTTTTCTTTTTTTTTTTTTTAAACTAATTTTGGGTGAAGCTATAGGGGTGGAGGATGGAGGGCAGACATGGAGGGACTGGGAAATGAGTGGGATTGGGGTGCATGATGTGAAATTCCCAAAGAATCAATATAAGGAATTATGTTTAAAAAAAACAAAAACTCCACAAAACTGGAAACCATAATATATATGTACATATATATACATATATATATACACACATATATTATATATATGCAAGGAACCTGCAGTGTAATAAAATAAAATTTTATTAAATTATTTTTTAAAAGAGAGAGAGGAAAAACAGCCCTGACATGACATTATGAGACAAGGCACCTCCAAAGATGCCACTGAGTTAATTTTCTGTTGGCCATTTACTGCGGGGTATGAGGCCAGCTCTTAAGAGTAGTTTGTTTCTCCTGTGAGATTCACCTGGAAGAAAGTAAATATTCATTTGCAAGTGGTTATCCATTGGAGATAGCTCATGGGTTAGAAATATGGAAATGTGTCCACTACTCCTTCCAGCTCTAGGACCTCATCTGGTGCATACCCATGCAGGCACTGTGCACACTCCTCAGTCTCTGTGAGTTCCCATGAGCATCTATGATGCTGAGTTAGAGGGCCTTGTTTCCTTGGTGTTCTCCATCCTCTCTAGGCTCTCCATGTGGTGCCCTGAGCCCTGAGGGGAGGGATTTGATGGAGACATTCCATTTAGAGCTGAGTGAGGAAGGGCTTTCACTCTCTGCATAATGTCTGGCTGCAGGTCTCTCTGTATTTGTTCTCATTTGCTGCAGGAGGAAGCTTCTCTGATGATGGCTGAGCAAGATTCTGATCTATGAGTATAGCAGAATGTCTTAGAGTCATTTTATTGCTACCTTTTCTTTTTTTTTAAAGGACAGTAGTATTTGGTTTTATCCTAAGTCCCTTAGCAATCTAGTCTCAGGTTCTTGGTCACCCAAGCAGTGTTAGGTAGTGAGTTGTTCAGTTTTCATAAGCTTATAAACTTTCTATTGTTAGTGATATCAGTTTTAATCAGAGGTGGTCAGATAGGATGCACAGTGCTATTTCAATTTTCTTATATCTGTTGAGACTTGCTTGGTATCTGAGTATGTGGTCAATTTTGGAGAAAGTTCCATGAGCTGCTGAGAACGTATATTCTTTTGTGTTTGGGTAAAATGTACTGTAAATACGTTAGGTCCATAATTTACCTGAAAGTATTACTGAATATTCCTTAAAAATTAAAATGGCATAATTGGTGACTTTCTGGGGGTTTTTTTTTGGGAATAGGGTCTCCACATGTAGCCATAGCTGTTCTCAAACTGGGACTTTTCCTCCCTCAGCCTTTCAGGTGCTAAATTATAGCTATGTGCCATGCTGAATACTTGTGTTATTTTGTAATACTGTAAAATCTTGATGTACCATAGGACAAAAAGTAAATACTAATACTGTTGTCACACACAAGTTTCAAATTACATGCAGTAGGGAATATATACACAAATTAAGAAAACTTGCCAGGCACGGGTGGCACATGTATTTAATCCAAACACTCAGGAAGCAGAGGCAAGCAGATTTCTGTGAGTTCAAGGCCAGCGTGAGCTACAGAGTGAGTTCCAGGAGAGCCAGAGCTACGCAGAGAAATCCTGTCTTGAAAAACCAAAATAGAAAAAAAGGTGTCTAAGCTTTTAAAAGTATTCCTTGGAAACTGTCAAAAAAGAATTCTTGTAAATAGGACCAGTCAGCTGGCTCACTGGGTAAAAACAACTCATGTGGTAGGAGAACCAATTCTACAAGTTGTCCTCTGACCTCCATATGAACTGTAATAAATAAAAATCTTAAATTTTTTGTAAATATTTTAACTTCTTATTGAAAATTAGACATTCAATGTCTCATTTCACTTAGAAATCACTTTCAATATGTAGCTATGCATTTTAAACAATTAAACTCAAATTTCTATAATGGCTGTTTATAAGTCTCTAGGTACTGGTTGCATAAAATTTTTATATACCAAAATATATATGATATTGACATAATTATTTCCTGATTCTTCATAGGTGAGGATGGGGTAATACCATTATCAATAAGGTTAGTTTTGCAATGGTATAACAGCATCTTCTTTAAGTTACTGTATTTAAATGTTGAGAGAGTATTAAAATTTTAACAAAATAACAGAACTTAGTCTATTCCAGTACTAAAATGATTATTCTTAAAACAAGATCAGAATGTTAAATGTGTGCAGAGAATGTGAGACACCACGAAATAAACACAGTTCAACTTTTTTTTTTAAAAAAAGTGGTCAATACCTAACTTGCATTTTAAGCAAATTATGACAGGACTAAACATTTGTACCTCAAATAAAAAGAATATCAGTCAAGTCCACAAGCTTATTTTTAAAAATAACAATTGCTGTTACATCCAATCAAAGGGCACAGAATAAAAAAAATTAAAGCACATGGCATATTTGATGAGTCATATTCCATAGCAAATAAACATATGTTAAAAGTTTAATACACAAACCCTATTGGTGGAGGTGTGGGTGAGCCAGCCAGGAAGTTGTGAGCATGGAAGAGCTGTCCCCATTACTCATCTGTCATGTGGCAGCATGGATCGGGAGAGATGCCCCACTCCCATCACACATGAGGTAGGTGGGAGAACTAGTCCTGCCTCTCATCAGCTGCAGCATTCAGGAAAGTGGTCCCTATGCCACGCCTGAACAGCACAGTAGAACTGACCCTGAAGGTGTAGTTGTGGTGGATCTGACCTAAGGACGTGAAAGCAGGAGAACTGGTCCCACCCCTTGCTCATCACTGCAAGGGTTGAACTCGCCAGGACAACGAAGGAGAGCTCACCCTGGCGGTGAGGACAAGGGAGAGCTGGCAGGCTGACCAACCCTGCAACTACCCAGGTCTAGAACCAGGGTTATGTGTTGGCCTACCCCAACATCCATCCTGTCTGTGATCTGCTGGAGCATTGGAAGGGACCAGTCCTGCAGACCCAAAGCTGCAACAGATGGCAACAGCAAGATAGTCAAGAGGAGTTCCAGTGAGGGCCCAGCATCAATAATGTAGCAGAAACCAGAGGCTTCCAACCAGACCAATGACCCCTCTGCAATGAACACTTGCAAGTAAAGATCTGTGAATAAAAGTGTTTAGTGTATGACTCATTGTGTCACTCAGGGCATCAGGTTTGCACCGCAAGCACTTACACTCAGCTGAGCCACCCCACACACCTAAGGAAACTATCTGATAGAGAACCAAACAATTCTGACATGACTATAGGCAGCATCACCTTTAACTGGAGAAAACTGGATATTTATTACAAAGATGCCTTGAGAAAGAAGAAGGAAGAAACAGACCAGCACATTTGCAGCATTTGGTCACTTCTGCTCTCTCCAGATCTCACTATTCTAACTGTGATGTCTAAAGACCACCCCCCCCCAAACTAGATGCTAAACTTAATTATCAGTGTAATAACACTAGCAAATGGAGCCTTTAATGGGTGCTTAAGTCACTGTGGAAGGGCTCAATCATGAATGGGATTAGAAAAATCTGTAAAAGGGCTAGAGGGAGCAAGTTTACCCTTTGGCCCTTTCCACCATGTAAGGACATAGCTTGTGTGCCCTCTGAAAGACACTGTAACAAGTACCATTGTGGAAACTAAACCCATGCCCTCAAAAGACAACTAACCTGTTGGTGCCTTGACAGAATTTTCCAGACTTCTGGTTTGTGAGAAAATATTTTTTTTTGTTTTTGTTTTTTTCTTTTTGTTTGTTTGTTTTTCAAGACAGGTTTGTCTCTGTGTTATCCTAGCTGTGCTGGAACTAGTTCTGTAGACCAGACTGGTCTCAAACTCACAGAGATCCATCTGCCTCTGCCTCCCAAGTGCTGGGATTAAAGGTGTGTGCCACCACTACCTGGAAAGAAAATATCCTTTATAAACTACTCAGTCTACATATTATTCAGCTTAAAGGAGCTCATATACTGACTTAATCTTGCTCTGGATTAAACAGTTAAAACCATGCAGTAGAATAGTATTACATTCTAGCCAACTACAAGTTTTATTAAGCAGAACCCACAAATAAGTAAGATATCCCTAAATGCATAAAAGAAAAATCAAAAAAATTCTCACAAATTCTGGTGATGAAATGAAATTAGGGAATTTTATTAACTTGCCCAAGTTCCAGTATATGTGACCCTCATGATTCTTCAAGAACTATTTGGTAGGGTGTACCATCATCTTTATTGTGACACATTTCCTTCTCCAGTCTTCCTCTGAATGTGGGGTACACATGTGTACAGGTCCGAGCTTGACAGTGGCCATCTTCCTTCACTGCTCTTCTTCTTTGTTCTTTCAAGTTAGAGTTTCACAACTAAACCCAGGGATGGGAAAATGGCTCATCTCACTAGCCAATTTGCCATGGGATTCCTACCTCTACCTGCTAAAGCAGAATTATAGGTAGATTATCATATCTACTGGAACTTACATGGAATCAGGAGATCCAAATTCTAATCATGTTGTTTGCACAGTGTGGCGGTTTGAATAGGTATGGCCCCCATAGACTCATGTGTTTGAAAACTTAGGGAGTGGCACTACTGATGTGGCTTTGTTGGAGGAAGTGTGTCACTAGGGGGGTGGGCTTTCAGGTTTCAAATGCTCAAGCTAGGCCTAGTGGTTCACAGTTCACTTCCTATTGCCTGGGGATCAAGATGTAGAAGTCTCAGCTACCTCTCCAGCACCATGTCTGCCTGCATGCTGCCTTGCTTCGCCACCATGATGACAATGGACTAAACCTCTGAACTGTAAACCAGTCACAATTAAATGTTATCCTTTGTAAAAGTTACCCGTGATCAGCCTGGACAGTGGTAATGCATGCCTTTAATCCCAGCATTAGGGAGGCAGAGGCAGACAAACAAACAAACATAAAGAGTTGCTGTGGTCATGATGTCTCTTCACAGCAATAGGGAACTAAGACAGGCAGCAAACACTCTCACCACTGAGTCATCTCTGCAAACTTGGCAATAGTTACTTTTATACAGCTCTTTTCTTTGCTAGTAGTTTTTTTTTTCTTAAAACTGGTTACTGGGGATGTTATAATAACATTTAACATTTACATCCTAATTTTAATTCATACACACTTAACTTCAATAATGTACAAAGACTCTATTCTTTTTTATTATTAAGAGATTTTTCTATTCATTTTGCATTCAACCACAGATTCCCCTCTACTCCCTCCTCCTGCCCCCCAGCATTCCCCCCAAACCACTCCCCCACTCCTACCTCTTCCAAGGCAAGGCCTCCCACAGGGAGTCAGCAGAACCTGGTACATTCAGTTGGGGCAGGTCCAGGCCCCTCCTCCCTGCACCAAGGCTGCAAGAAGTGTCCCACCATAGGCATTAGGCTCCAAAAAGCTGGCTCATGCACCAGGGACAGGGTTCCAATCCCACTGACTGGGGGGCCCCTAAACAGTTCAAGCTAAACAACTGTCTCGCCTATCCAGAGGGCCTAGTCCAGTACCATGGGGGCTCCTTAGCTATTGGTCCACAGTTTATGTGTTTCCACTAGTTTGGCTGGCCATCTCTGTACATTTTCCCATCATAATCTCCATGTTCCTCTGTTTTTAATTAGTGTATATTAATTGTAAAAGTAAGAGGTTTCTATCATGGTATCTCCTTCCCTGCCCTCCCACTCTGTCCCTGTTCCAGCTCGACCCTCCCATTTCCCTATGTTCTCATGCCCCACTCCTCACCCTCGGCCACCACCCCCACCCCACTCCCAGTCCACTCATGTAGATCTCATCCATTTCTCCTTCACTGGGCCATCCATGTGTCCCTCCTAGAATCTTTCCCTGTTAGCTAGCCTCTCTGGAGCTGTGGGTTGCAGTCTGGGCATCCCTTCCCTTACATCTAGTATCCACTTATGAGTGAGTATATACTATGTTTGTCCTTCTGAGTCTGGGTTACCTCACTCAGGATGATATTTTCTAGTTCCATCCATTTGCCTGCAAATGTCATGATATCATTGTTTTTCTCTGCTGAGTAGTACTCCATTGTGTATATGTACCATTTTTTCTTAATCCATTCTTTAGTTGAGGGGCATCTAGGTTGTTTCCAGGTTCTGGATATTACGCATAATGCTGATATGAACATAGTTGAGCATGTGTCCTTGTGGTAAGATTGAGCATTCCTTGGGTATATGCCCAAGAGTGGTATAGCTAGGTCTTGAGAAAGACTAATTCTCAATTTTCTGAAAAACCGCCATACTGATTTCCAGAGTGGCTGGACAAGTTTGCATTCCCACCAACAGTGGAGGAGTGTTCCCCTTGCTCCACATCCTCTCCAACATAAGCTGTCTTTAGTGTTTTTGATCTTAGCCACTCTGACAGTTGTAAGATGGTATCTCAGAGTCATTTTGATTTTCATTTCCCTGATGACTAAGGATGTTGAGCAATTCCTTAAATGTCTTCCAGCTATTTGAGATTCTTCTGTTGAGAATTCTCTGTTAAGCTCTGTAGCCCATTTTTTAATTGGATTGTTCAGTATTTTGAAGTCTAGCTTTTTGAGTCCTTTATATATTTTGGAGATCATCCCTGTCAGATGTGGGGCTGGTGAAGATCTTTTCCCATTCTGTAGGCTGAAAGACTCTATTCTTTTAGTCTTCTGTCCCAATTCTTTTGGTTATTGATATTACAAATTAATCCTTATAGACTACATGCCCAAAATATAAACTAATAGTTGATTTAAATGCATTAGCCTTTAAAAATAATTATTATTGTATGTCAGTGTAAGTACATTATGGGGGAATTGGAAACATGGTAAAGCACATGTTTGGAGATCAGAGGACAGCTCTGTAAAGCTGGTTTTCTCTTCCCACTTTACACAGGTTCCAGGGATCAAACTCACGTCATCAAGCTTGCATAGCAAATTTACTCACCAAGCCACCTTTCTGGTCCTTACTTAATCTTTTAAATTATGCATAAAATAAACTTTGGAGTTATAAACTAAAATTATAATAATACTGGCTTTTAACTAACTGTTTTAATATGTATTAATCCTTAACAGAAACCAAAAAGAATTGCAGAACACTGAATATTAACTTTTAATTTTTTCAACTTTATTTTTATTTTATATGTAAATGTGAATACCTGTGTGTATGTTTGTGCACCACATGTATTCCTGGCACCCAAGGAAGACAGAAAACAGCACTGGTTTCCTGGAACTGGAATTACCAACACCTGTAAATCATAATGTGGGAACGGGGAACTGAACTCAGGCCCTCTGGAAGAGCAGCCAGTGCTCTTAACTATTGGCCAGCTCTCTAGCCTTCAAGTTTCTTCATCACACTTACTTATTTATCTATTTATCTATTTGGACTGTGTGTGTAGGCTCACATGCCATATTCATATGTATAGGTCAGAGAACAACTTGTAGAAGGTAGTTCTCTCCTTCTACTGAATGGGTCTCAAGGATCTGTCAGGCTTGGCAGCAGAAACCTTCATCCACTGAGCTATGGAACTGGCCCAACTATCAAAACCAAGTTTTGAGACAAGGTCTCATTGTATAGTCCTGGCTGGCCTGGAACTCACTCAACAGATCAGGCTAGCCTAGAATTCAGAGATCCACTTTACGCCTCCTGGGTGCTGGGATTAAAGGTGTGTACTACAATACCTGGCTACAAACTGATCTTGTAGTGCTCATAGCGCTATTGTAATAAATTACACAAATTGAATGATTTACCACAACAGAAATTTATTCTGTTACGGTTCTAATTCTGTTTTGGTTCAAAGTCCAAAATCAGGTTGCTGGCATACATGGTTCATTCTGGAAACTTTTTGCTGCTCACCTGTGTTCTGGTGGCTGCCAACAATTCTTGGGATTCCCTAGCTTGTGATGTATTACTTTAATCTCTACCTCCCTCAATCATATTATCGCTTCTCTTCAAAAGACATTTTTAACTGTATTTAGGTCTCGTGCTAGTAGTTTGAATGAGAATGGTCCCCAAAGGCTCATATACTTGCATCCTTAGTCCCTAGCTGGTGAATTGCTTGGAAGGATTAGGAGGTGTGGCCTAGCTGGATTTGGTGAGTTTTTGTTGGAGGAGGTGTGTCACTTGGGGGTGGGCTTTGAGGTTTCAAAAGCCCATGCCAAGCCTAGTGAGTCCCCCGCCCCCTCCTCTCTATCTGCTACCTGTGGACCAGGATGTAAAGTTCTTAGGTACTTCTCAAGAACCCTGCCTGACGCCATGCTCCCTGTCGTCATGATGATAATGGACA
>CABHPR010098215.1:0-16925 GCA_902168415.1 Peromyscus melanophrys | reverse complement strand
ACACACACACACACACACACACACACACACACACACACACACACACACAGTGAATGAACACTTCCATCTGGCTCACAGGTTGGAACAAGCTTTGTGAGCTGTGTTGGACCTGTCAGGGTTTGCTGGTCTGACACAAGCTGAAGCCACAGCAGCCACATCCTAACTGACAATGAGGCTCGTATTTCTTGAGAACTCACTGTGTCCAAACTTGACAGACATTACACCATTTAATCTCACAGAAGTTGTGTCTCGTCCTCCACAGAGGATGACACTAAAGCACAGAGGAGTTGAGGAACTGGCAAACCTGGTGTCATGGAGGCTTGCAGTTAGACCCCAGGAACACTCATGTCTTCTCCACAGCATAGCAACTGGAGACCCCTGGGACAAAGGTCTTCTCAGGGTAGGAGGAGCTGCTTTCAATCAGAGTTGTTGAGACACACAAGAAGTGGCCTGAGCAAACAGTGTCAACAGCTCCTGGGCCCAAACCAGTGACAGGGTGAGTGTGGGGAACAGTGTTCCAGCTTTGCTAGAAGCCTGCCCAAAAAACATCTTAGGACCCACCTTGGAGTGGAGTTGCTCCAGGTTGTAAAAATCCAGAAATGCTTCCATTGTGTCTGCAGGGATGTCCAAAGAACATACCTGAAGCTGAGTTACTGTTCTGTCCTCACACTTGCCCGGCCTCCGTGTGTGTGTGTGTGTGTGTGTGTGTGTGTGTGTGTGTGTGTGTGTGTGTGTTCATGTGGACATCAGGAGTTAACATCAGGTGTTGTTCCTTAGACATTATCTTTTTCTTTTTCAGATAGGGTCTCTCATTGGTCTGGAGCTCACCAAGGATACAGGCTGAACGGACAGTGAGGCCTGGGGATTCTCCTGTCTCCCATGAGCCTACATGCAGAAGCTAGACATCTATTACTTCACCTTACTCCCTTGACACAGGGTCTGTCACTGCCGGAGATCCAAACTCAGGTCTTCATGCTTGCAAAGCAAACACTCAGTTGAACAATCTCCACATTCCCCACGTGTACTCTCCTTGCAGCTGTCCTCAGCTCTGTTAACAACTCCATTCTTCCTCTTGCTCAGGCCAACACTTGAGTCGCCCTTGGCTCCCTGCTAGCCTTCCGCCCCATGTCAGATCATCTGCAGACTGTGCTGTCCCTGACCCCAGGATCCACTGAGCTTAGCTTGTCTCTCACTGCCCTGCATCTCTCAACTGGGTAAGCCCCCATTTGCCCTGCAGTTTAGCCTCAGCACAGGAGCTGCTCTGGTTTAGATAAGTGTATCCCGATGTCTTATGTATTAAAAGATTGATCTGTTAGAAGATGGTTGGCCTTTTAAGGCTTCATGGGAGACTTTCTACCTTTGAGGCAGATGTTGGTGGTACCCCAGCCTTCTCCTCTTCCTCTTCTACTCTAGACCAGGAAATGGATAGGCTTCCTCAGTCACATACCCTCTCCGTGATATACCATGTTGCTGCAGGACCAAAGCAGCAGGGTCAGTTAGTCAGAGCCTGAAACATCTGAAACTGTAAACCAAAACGAGGCTTTCCTCTTCCTAAGTCCATTCAGCTTGAGTATGTGCCACAGTGACAGAAAGCTGTCCAATGCAGGGGCCTCCCACATACAATCCACAGCATCCTTGCTTTCTTCTCGGAACCCTGCTGTGGTACCCTTGAACCCAGAACAGAGTCTGCACTGTCGATGGGCCCCAGACATGGTTCCTCCTACTCCTTCTGACTGCCCTATTCTTTGGTCCATCCTTGGCAGCCTCAGTGGCCTCCTTGTCATTCTCCTTTGGGACAGCCACAATCCCCTCCTCACAACCTTTGCTCAGGCTGTTCCCACACATCTGTGTGGCCCACCCTGACCTCTGTCTCTTTTTATGTATATGAGTGTGTTGCCTGCATGTATGTCTGTGTGCCACATGCATGTCTGGTGCCTAAGAAGGCCAGAAGAGGGCACTGGAGTTCCTGGGACTGGAGTTATAGATGCTTGTGAGCCACCATGTGGGTGCTGGGGATCAAACCTGGGTGTTCTGTGCCACAAGTGCACTCCCAGACCATCTTTCCAGCCCCTGATCGCTATATTTAAAATGGCAGCTTCCCCACCTGACCTTCTGCCCCTGAGCTCACCCCTGCGGCTCCAACCCCCATGACCTTGCTCGTGAGCATTCCCTCTCATTACACAGCACTTACTGACTTGAACATACCATCGGATTTGGAACTATCTGGTTCCATTTTATCTGTCTAACTGTAATATAAGCTCTCCGGACCTGTTGGCTTTATATTTTCTGCTCATTGATGAATCCTAAACAGTTGTGATGGACTTTGAGGTGCTCATAGTTACTAGTAGGTGGGGGGGGGGGCGTCCCCAGTACCCGGTTGGGGGTGGATTCAGGTAGACTCAGCTCAACTCTGCCTCCGCTGTCTCTCACTGCCTCACCCCTCTCTCTCATTCAGATTGAACTGTCCTCTGGAGGGTGACTGGCTCTTAGCCATAGTGTGCTTTGAGGTTTTACAAGACTTGTGATCCTTTGTTTCTCAGGGAGAAGAGACCATCTCTTTTTCTCACAGCAGTATTCACCTGACACAATATATAATGTGCCACTTTATTGTGTTATAAATGCTTATAAACACATGTGCTTGATATGCTTATAAATGCACCATTCACAATGTATTCAATTTCTAAAGGGCTTTATGGTCTTTTTAAAAGATTTATTTATTTATTGTGTATACAGTGTTCTGTCTGCATACATGTAAGTAAGCTGCTGTTGAACTCAGGACCTTGGGAAGAGCAGCCAGTGCTCCCAACCTCTGAGCCATCTCTCCAGCCCAGGCTTTATGGTCTTAAGTAGCAGAGAACCACTTGTCTCAGTCATCCCACTGTTTGTGACTAGCAAGGTTCTCGGTTGTGGCACACCAGGCTCCAGACGGTATCCAGGCTCTAGACGACAGTCGGTATCCTCAACCTCAGTCAGACTTTCCTTGTCTGGCTCTTAGCTTGGCAGTGTCCCCACCTGCACAATCCTGCTCCGCATCTTCTCCCAGCCTAACCTGAGCTGAACCCTAAGACCAGAGAATTGGCTGAACATGCGCAGTGGCGCTCTCCGTGGTTCTGAAATTCTCCTCCTGTCCCTGCTTAGTTTGAGGTGGTTTCTTTGGGAAGCAAATGTCGGAGGAAGAGGACATGTGTGGCTCCAGAGAACCCTCCCCCTCTTCTTCCTGCACACGCTTCCTGGCACCCTAACAGGCTTCTTTTGCTGACTAACGTAATAATTAATCATAATTAGTAACCTTGTTGTCGGAGCCTTGACTGAGCTGGGAGCTTCTCAGGAAGTCTTCCTCGATGCTTCAAAACCGAGGATTGTCTCCTCCGTGGTGTTCAGGTAGTGCCCCATGCATCCTAAGTTCTAATGTGTGATGTCACCTATACAATCCCAACAGTGAGTTGGAAGCTTCTAGTCTGTCTACTTATTGCTTTATGCCCAGAACACAAGTGAAGGCAATACATTCTGGTTGAGTCAATGAACTCATGAATGAGTCTGGTGGGTGGTCTGGGAGAAGAACTGTTCCTATTTCCTGACTAGACCAAGACCACTGTACCATAATCTATGGAAGAACTTGGAAGAGAAACAAGAGTTAGGCGTGGTCCTTCTAAGGAGTAGAAGACTCAGTGGTGGAACTCACAGTGGCTGGTGGCCTGGGTCCTATTTCTGAGAGGGTAATACTGAAGCTCAGGAAAGTGATGTGACCCTTCTGTGACTTCATAGCTCAGGAGTGGACTTGAACCCACCCTTTAGCTCTCAACCTTATGCTGCCTCCTGCCTACACCATTATTTCCCTTCTCTAGAGGAAGTCTGTGTCATTGTGTAAGGAAGGCATTGGGATAAATCTAGAGGCAGTCAACAAAACACTAAGACTCCAGGGCAGATTATGACCCAGGGGCTTCAACTCTGTTCTTTGGGAAACGACTTTAGGAACCGTGGCTCAGGTACCAGAGAAATCCCTGTGCTCTTAATGAGGGGCTTGTGGTATCTGAATTTTATCATCAGAAACAGCATAGAAATCTCATTCTCCATGCTATCTGCAATTCTGCCAGGACCACACTCCACAAATATCTCGACAGTTGACTCCTATGGGGACACTGTGGCGTGAGTGGCCCAGCCTGGCCTCAGCGTGTCCATAGCCAGAGCTCTAGAGATAGTGCAAGGTTCCTCCTCTCATTGGCGTGTGGGTCTGAGGAAAATTCCATTGCCCCAAAGCCTGGGGATCATCTTCTGCAGCAGACAGATAAGGGCAAGGGCTGGGCTAGAGACAGTGTCAGTTGTGAAATTATCCCAACACCTAGCACACAGCCATCTCAGGATGAGAAGCATTTCATATGTTTGGGTCCTACAAGGCTTTTATGGCCAAAAGGGGGCCACTGTGTGTGAAGTTACTGAACCAAGACTGCTCAGGGGATGCAGCTTGGGCTGATCTAAAGGCTGTTGTGCATAGACTGAAATACTGATCAGGGTCTTACATCTCTAGAGTCTGGGAAGTCCAAGTTGAAGATGCTAACAGATACAGTGCCTGCTGAGAACCCACATTCTCATCGTGTCCTCACATTGTAGAAGGGCCAAACAGCTCTTTGGAGTCTCATTACTAATAGCACCAAGGACTCTACAAATAACATAACCACCTCTCACATCCGTGCCCCCTAATATCATACAGTAGTGATTAGATTTCAACACATGAGTGTTTGGGGTACACAAATAATCAGTCCACAGCTCCTCACCACTGCTGTATCTGTGAGGGGTAGGGGAAGCAGAGGTTGTGGTGGTTTTCCAGGGTCCCACTGTTTCCTGCATTTCCCTGACTCTCTGCAGCAAACCTGTTCTCCATCTATGATGGCCTGAGATCTACCCTATCCACCAAACTCAAGTCTGGCCTGGGAGAGAGAAAGAGACCCCTGGGGTCAGAAGCATTGGCAGACCTGAACAAGTCCCTGTTTTTGCCTGGCTAAATGTTCCACCTGTAAAATGGGACAGGCTACGTGTTGTCTGAGGGCTCCCATCCTAGATTCTGTGGGAGCAGATCTGGGCCCCCATCAGAACTGTGCTGGCCTGGAATCCTGGCAGCAGCCGTAGCTGGCCGCCCACGCACAGGCAGGCAGGCAGGAGGCAGGGTGCTGCAGCCTCGTTGCCAAGAGCACAGAGAACTTTCCACTGGGTCCAGATTTTTTCATCACCATGGCAACTGCTGGGGGGTGGAAGCAGAATTCTTCAGAATGCTGGAGAGATTATATGGGAGAAGGAAGAACAAGAAATTGAGCGCCGAGCCAGCTTTCAAGTCAAAACCAGCACCCAGTGGGCCCCACATCACACACACACACACACACACACACACACACACACACACACACACACTCTTCCTTCCCATCTCCCCAAGCTTTCTCCCTCTTTTGGTGTTTCTCTCTTTGCTTTTCTCCTCTTCACTGTGTCCATCCTCCCAGCCCCTTCCTGAGCTCTGGCTCTCAGAAGCTGGGCGGATACCATTGTTATTCTTAGCACATGCTGTGCTAAGGCACTATTGCCAGGGCTTTACACATATGATTCAATCTGCCCTCCCAGCCCTGGGCAGCGTGATATCCCCACTTCATGGATGAAGAAGACATGCAGGCCTATGGGGTTCAGTGACTTGCTCAACAGGGTACGGTCACATTCCAGTGGTGACATCATCAGCCCCTGTGGTGTTGAGAAACTGAGAAGCTGCTAATGACATGGGGAGTGACATAGGGGGCGGACAGGGAACACAGGAGGCAGGTGGCAGGGTCTTTCCAGTTCCTTCCCCTCCATCTGTAGCCCACATTGACCTTCCTGTTTTCATGTGAGGCAGAGAGCGGGCCACATCTCCCTGACTCCGCTTTTAGGCCGATTCCCAGCCTTGCTTGCTCATTATTCAGGCTCGGGGAAAGATCTTGCCCTAGGGATGCATTGGAGACTCTGCCATTACAGA
Source organism: Peromyscus melanophrys (assembly GCA_902168415.1). NCBI lineage: Eukaryota > Metazoa > Chordata > Mammalia > Rodentia > Cricetidae > Peromyscus > Peromyscus melanophrys. Next base: position 10,933 of record CABHPR010098215.1, on the reverse strand, counting down.
CACCTGTGGGCCATTCCCAGCATCCTCCCCACCCCCTTAGGAATGCCCTATGGGGAAATAGCCTGACTCAGGACACCTGGCTCACATCGCGCAACAATCTTGGAAAAATCTTCAGAATTCCAGGGGGTATTCACTCAAGTCCTCAAGACACTAGTGAGGAGGCATCAGGAGGCCACAGATGGGTTAATGTGGATGTAGCGAAGAGAACAACACAGCCCTGCCAGTCACTAGGTGTGACCTAATAGTGAGGACTCATTCAGACGTATGTATAATGACCAGAACCAAAGGAAGCCTGGGAAAGAGTGACTTCACCTCTGGGGGGACAGAGCACCAGTGTTAAAATTAGATGGCTCCTCTCCAACTGTATCCACCTCCTCCTCCCTTCTCACTTAATTTCCTGATCTCAGTTCCCTCTGCACGCTGCCCTTGGTGTGATTTTCATCTCCAAGTCCCTCTAAGGATCACCACCCATTTTCCCCATATTTCCAGCTCAAATTTCCAAGAGACATCCAGTAATTACTGGCACTATATTGTACAGAGCTCCCTCTCCATATCAACCCACTAGCTGCTTGCTGGGCTTCTGATTGGCTGCTGTAAGTCCAACTATATAACTCCTTGTCCAATCAGCGGTGACCAGAGAGGTGGAACCTCAGGTTGCCGAACATGGCTCCTAAGACGGCATGTTCATTTTCTCCTAATTCAGCCCTTAGCAGTCGGGGGCTGTTTTGTCTAAGCAGCCACCTCAGGGACCTAGCTGGACCTTCTGCCCTGGTCATGAGCCGGTGACTTCTCTGTTTCAGTCAGGCCTCTTGAGTTAGGGTCTCTGCCACTTACAGCCAAAGTCTCAAAGTTGGCACACAAATATTTCATAGGTTTGTCGTGAGACTGAATGAGCACAAAGCTGTTCCAAACTCAGCCGTGGCGTTGCAGAACCAAGGTAGAGGGCCCCAGAACATTCCCAGAGCCCTTCCCACCTATGTTCACAGCCTTCTTCCACTGGCCAGGGATTTGTGATTTCACCCACATCATCGGGAGCTGATCCCTACCTCCAAAATTTCTATGATGGAACAGATGAGAGACAGCAATGAGTGGTAACTATCACAAACCCCAATGGAAGGACCTGCAGCCCCTGCCATCTTGAACCCACCAAAGGGTCCCCTGGGGTTTCCAGTCATATATGTGTCCCTGGTTCCTGGTGTCTCGTGATCAAAGGGACTGCTGCTGTGTCCCCGATAGATCATTCATGCCTGTGCATGTGGGTGGGACAGATCAGCTTTGCTGGCACAGGGAAGGGTGGGAAGATGGGATTGGAAGGCAAGACAGGGAGACAGGTGGTCCTTGGAGGAAGATAAGCTCTCTGATCAGAGCAAACTGGGCACTGAAGAACATCCAGTCAATTCCCTTGTCCTCCAGCCTCCAGTGGTACCAAATCCATTTTTACGGGGTCTTCCTTGACACCAGTAAGAACAAACTTCCATGTACATTTCCCCACAAATGGCTTTCCCTCAGGGACCACTGAGTGGGCAACTTAACCACATGAAGCCCCCACCCAGACCTGTCCACCAATCCACACATGCCTCAACCTCAGAGCCTTCAATGGACCCATCATTTATGTCTGTTCTTCCTCTGAAGTAGGTGGCCGCCAAAGGGCCGACCACCCCATTTTTGTCAATAAAGGTTTCCTGGAACACGGACACACCCTTTTGTTTATCTTCCTCTATAGCTGGTTTGTGCCACAAAGGCCAAGTAGAGTGGTAGACAGAGATGCCCGTGGCCCACAAAGCTCAAACTACTTACCAATGGCCCTTTACAAAAGTAAAGCATCACATGGCAGGAGAAGCCCAGTGACAGCTTAAGAGGGACATATCCCTCTCCTCCTGGAACCCTGTGTACCACCGAGAACAAGTCCAGATGCAGCCTGAGGTGCTGTGAGGTTGCAGTAGCTGTGATCCAATTCTGGATCCCAGAGAATAATAAAATATACCGAGACCATCTGCACATGGCCCTGTTGCTAAATCTATTGCCAAGACAAGCCCTCCAGCCCTCGCATTTATCTTGGCTCAGTTTACCTTTGTTGTCTGTATGAATCTCTTGCCTGACACTATTTTGAGCTAAGTCTCTCCTTCAGCTTCCTTGGTGTGTTTCTATGTCTTTCAAAGAGCTGTGTGTCACATCACTTCATGCCAGGTTCTAAGTGACCAACATGCGGGTTGCTCGTTAGTCATATTAATCACCCCACAGTGACTGATCAACATGTACCGTGTTCCCCAAAGATTCCGTTTTACCAGGAAGCTGCAGAGTCCAAGGCACCAAGAAGAAGGAGGCTGGAAGCAGTGAGCAGCTGATGCCTGTTCAACCATCACCCAGCCTGAGCGGAAGGGCACTTCTTCTCCCGTTCCGTGTCAGGAGGGAGCAGGAAGCAGCAGCTGGCAAGTTTGCAATTGGAGTCTGCCCACACAAAGCCACAGATCCCTCTCAGTGAATTCCAATGAGCTGGTACCACGGGGAAGGAAGCGAGTCCATCCTCTGATGAGAGTCACTAGTGCTAGTTGAGGGACTGCACCCACAGCCTCCGTGGAGGAGCATTGTTATGATGGTTGCTGTCATGGCTGGATAAGGCTGGGACCTCCAGTTCCTCTCTTAAACATTTGGTGCCCACAAGGGCCTTCCTGCTGAGACTTCTCTTGAGGTCTATGATGGGGAAATGCTGAAGGTTTTGTTTTGGGCATTCACCCTTTGACCTCTGCTCCATCTCCACCTGTCTCTGTCGGTCTAGCATCTCCCCAGAATTTGCTCTTTGTGGGGTAGAGTGGCAGGGGGTGTGTGTCTTTGCAGCCATTCAATTCCTAGCTTTATCCCTCATCAGAATATGCCTTGCGTAATCTCTCTATGACTCAGTCTCCTTGTCTATAAGATCCTAACAATTAATAGAAATGTGGATCAAGTGACAGAAAGGTACGTGAAGGAGACAAGGACAGTGTTCCATAGACACTAGAGTTCTCCATGCCTCCCTCATTCTTTACTGGGCACCAGGCATCTGTTGACCCTGCCAACTATCACTTACATTCAGTAGCCTTCTAACAACCAAGACCCAGGCTGGTCTGGTCAGCTACTGAAGGGAGAACCTCTCTGGCTAGCACAGTACTCTTTACTGGAGTACTCCTTGGTGGGATAGCTAGATCTTTATAGCCTGAATAAGGCACAGAGCTCCATGAGATTCGGTTTTTGCATGAAGATACGTTCAAAGACATACAGTCCAGCACCAAAACTGATTCTAGGAAGACATTTTGGACTTTATTTTTGTCTCTTAACTAACGATCAAAAGCACAGCCCACTGCAGACTTCCTGAGGTTCCTTTGGCCTCTCTCTGATGCTGTGGCTCTCACGAGCCTACTGCTCTTCACCTCCAGCCACCCCCCTACAATTATTTTGGTCTCTCCCTTCTCACTCTTCACTCTGTGCACTGCAGGGGTGAGGCAGGGAGCGTGAGCACCCACAGATTCGCATGCTGTGTCCTCTTGCATGCAGATGCTTTTGGGGGACCATCTCTGTAAACTCCAAGAGATAGGGACTGTGAGTTTGAGAGTTTACTTTTTTCTTTATGTAATCAGCCAACACTTGCAAAATAGCACAAGGAGCTCCCTTACAGCCTTGGCCCAGATTCACCAATTGCATTTGTTCACGTTCTCTCTCTCTCTCTCTCTCTCTCTCTCTCTCTCTCTCTCTCTCTCTCCATATATATATTATATATAATGCATACAATTTTTTCTCTGAAATCATTTGCAAGTAAGTCGAAGATATCTTCCCCTTTAATCCATAAATAATTCTGTGAAAATTTTCTACAAAAAAGAACATTCTCTTATATAACCACAGTGCAGTTATCAAAATCAGGAAATTAAACATTTCAGCAATTACTGTTATCTCTTCCACAGCCCCTATTAAAATGTCATCAGTTGTCCCAGTGATGTGCTTTAAAACTTTCACTGTCCAAGGTCCAATGCACAGTCTTGAACGCATCTAATTGGCGTATTTCTTTAGAAAACATTTCATGGTTTTTTTTTTTTTCCTGAATCCTTACTCCCACTTAACAATACTTAGAACAACACTGCTGAATCAACAGTAATTCAGTAGATACTTTGACTGGAATGGGAACAAAGGGTTTAAAGGTAATAGTCCCAGTCTCACACCTTAAGGAACACACCTTTGTGTATTCCGACAGTCCTCCTCTCTGGATGGGGAGGTGCAGTGACCATTGGGTAAAGGAGTAGACAGACAACTGGATGGTGAATAGCTTGATAGGTAAAAAGCAGAGGGATAGATTGCTAGGTGGAGCTGGTTATATGGATAGATAAATGGGGAATCCATGGGTGGGTCGTAGGTTATGGATGGTTAGACAGAGGGATTGGTCTATGAGCGGGTACTAATCTTCATAATAGTAGGACGAAGTACTCAGATGGGTATCAGCAATCCTCCGTTCAGGTTCCAGCTCTTCCTTCTACCAGCGGGGACTATTAAAGAGCCCTTCCCTACTGGGGAGCTTGGCAGTTAGGCAGCTTTCTTTGTACTATGGGATTGTGGGACTAGCTGGCCTTTTTTGATTGCTCTGGTTTGGACCCGCTCTGGCTGTGGAGCTAGTGCATGACAAAGCTGATTTGGGTCTGGGCAATCCGGTTTTAAAACGGGTGATGTGTAAATATTTTGTCCCTACTGGGACCTTGTGAAAAGGAAGGTTCCATGGCCAGCTAGGGCCTCCTTGTCCTCCAGGGTAAAGCCTCCTTCCCCTCCCCCTCACCCCTATTCTAAGGAGGCAAGGCTTCCTGGCACCTAGGATTCCAGCTCTAGGAAGCACCAAAGTTTATTCCACATTTTCTGCCTCACCCAGAACCAAAGGGATGACATTTTCTACAGGCCTTTCCCTGTTCAGCACAGCCTCCTTCCTCCTCATCTGTCCTCATCCCCACGTCCTCTGTCACACCCTCACCTCCACATACTGCAAGACTTCCTGCCTCCTCCATGCACCACAGGAAAAGTGCTGTGGCTCTGAGACCTGGCTCCCTTCCAGACTTGTGTGGGTAAAGTTCCAGTGCTTGCCCACATGGACAGAAATTCAGGAACCAGGCCCAGCTCCCACAGGGACCAGGGATATAAAACTGTGAAGGTCCTTTGAGATGAGCGTTACTTACCTTGTGGATCCCACCATAGGGAGCCCACCAGATGCTGAAGAGGACAGCAAACAAGACCAGAAAGAAAGAAATGAAGGAAACGATGGTTTTTAAGGTTTTGATGCATGATATTGTAAACGTGATACTCAGGTGAACGTCAGAATTCAGTTGGACTACAGGATTTCCAATAGTGTGGTGTAAGTTTGGGTTTGTTTAAAGATTTTAAAAAAATTATATGTATATTTGTGTGTGAGGCAGGGAGAGGAAGGTATATACTCATCAGCGCTGGAGGAAGCCAGAAGAGGGTGTTGGGTCCCTCTGGGCTGGAGTTACAGATGGCTGTGAGCCACCAGACACTGTGCTGGGAACTGAACTAGAGACCTCTGCAAAAGTGGTCTGTCTCTCTTGACCAGGGAGTCATCTCTTCAGCCCCGAAGAGGGACCATTGCTCTGATGAAGAATCAGAAGGAGGTCAGCTTCTTGGCTATGTTAAGGTGCTGTACTCAGCCCTGTACCACCAATGACACACCATGTTTTGTTTTTGGATGACGTGGGAAGGGGACACTGGATCTATTTGGAACATAGGGCATCAGCAGATCCAAAGGGACCTGCCTATGACCAGTCTGAAGCCTCACTAATTGGGGCTGAGGGAAAAACCTACCTGAGTACTAAGCCCATGATTTGGGCAGTTTGGGGGACGTGCTGATACAGACTGTAGGGTTGTCTCCTTCATCTCGGTTCCCTGTAGTTCAGCTTGCCTGTAGAGTCCACCCTCAGACCAGAAGGTGTTAAAGCTATACACCTGTGCTGTATAGTTTTCTGTCGGCTTGACACAAGCTCAAGCCATCTGAGAGGAGGGAACCTCACTTAAGAAAATGCCTCCATAAGATCAGCTATCGTCAAACCTGTAGGGCATTTCTTAATTAGTGATTGATGGGGGAGGGCCTAACCCAGTGTGGGTGGGGCATCCCTGGACTGATGGTCCTGGCTTCTATAAAAAAGCCGACTGAGCCAGCCAGTAAGCAGCACCCCTCCATGACCTCTGCATCAGCTCCTGCCTCCAAATCCCTGCCCTGTTTAAGTTCCTGTCCTGACTTCCTTTGATGATGAGCTATGCTGTGGAAGCGTAAGCTGAATAGACCCTTTCCTCCCCAAGTTGCTTAGGTCATGGTATTTCATCATAGCAACAATAACCCAAACTAAGACACCCCCTTTCCCAGGTTGCAGTGCTTTGGCCTGAGGTGAGACCCCATGCCCAAGACCACAGCGCCTGTCCCAAAAGGAGCCAGGTCTTGAGCCCCGCACAGAGGGAAACGAAGGGCCTGTGAAGTGTGCCTGTGTCACTTGTTCCAGTACGACGACGGGAACCTTAGCCGAGAGGTGTCCCTGGAGGTAGCCCGGCGCTATAGCAAGGTTAACAGTTCGCTCTGAGATTTAAGACTGGGAGAAATGGTTAATGAGCTATTGCCACATCCTTTTGCAGACATTTTGCAAACACCAGTCTTTGTCTAGTGTATGTTTATAACAGCAACAGACTACATACACGCCTCATTCAGCACACTCACCCTTTGCTGAACACCACCTATGCGTCACACTCCTCACCGACGGCTCAGAAGGTCCATCAACAAAAAAAACTCACAGCCCAGGCTGTACTCAGGAGAGGGCTTGCTCTGAGTGTCCCCCGGAGCACAGGAGGCAGAATGACTCATTAAATTGCCTATAGAGACTGAAGGAGATCTCACCAGAGAGCTAAGATTTCAGCAGGGTCACGAGGGATGAGAAGAAGGGAAAGTCAGAGGAAGTGGCCACGCTTCCCAGAACAGTATTAATTTGGGTGACTTTAGTTGCAGCCCTGAAATAGACCATGGGTCAAATATGATGGATATCTCTAATTTAGTCATGTAAATTCCAAAACCATGTTCCTGAAAGACACAAATTTTCACTTGAACAAATGACTGCATGTTCTTGGATGGAAAAATTCAACTTAATAAAAATGTTATTACTACCTCACATTTTTAAAAAAGATTTATTTTTATTGTATGTGTATTAGTGTTTTATCTGCATGTATGTTTGTGCACTACATCCATGCCGCATGCCCAGAGAGGCCAGGAAAAGGCACTGGGTCCCTGGAACTGGAGTTACAGATGGTTGTGAGCTGCCATGCATGTGCTGGGAATCAAACCTAGGTCCTCTCAAGAACAGTCAGTGCTCTTAACCAGAGAGCTGTCTCTCCAGCCCCACATTTTTCATTTATGAATTTAATAAGAAATAACCCCAGTATCATTGTTTTCTCCTATAGCATCAGAGATTATAAATTTTATATAGAAGGAAACTAGGAAAAGTAGCCAGAAAATGAACTGGAAAAGAACACTGTGGCCACGGCTTTATACAATAGTAAATGTATTTTATGTCTCTATGACGATATAAATACAACTGAACCAACTTACAGTATGTAAGCTGAGAAATCTGGAGACAGACCCCATCCATGGTCAACTGGGAAGTGAGTGGAACCTTTAAGGGGTGGGGCTTGTGAAAGGCCTTTAGGTCAATATTTATCAATAAAGAATACGTTGGATAGACATACACAGCCAGACAATGGAATACTATGCAGTTCAGTTGGATTTTTTTTTAAATGAGGATTACCTCTAAGTAAGGCTATGTAAAAATTTTCAAAGTACAATGAAGGGAGAAGCCTTAAACCTATGCCCGAGCAGTCTTCTCTGGTGGATTCCCCACAATAATCTGATGCGTCTGCCCTCTGCTGGCACCTGCACTTAGGTATACACACACACCACCACCACCACCACCACCACCACCACCACCACCACCACCCAATTTAAAAATAAAATAAATCTAAAAAAATCTTTCTATCTCTTTTTTCCAACTTCATAAATACTTTCCTGTTCTCTCACAAATGTTGTCTCCCCTATAAACTCCTCTGAATCTTTCTATCCACCATCTATCTTATCTCTATCCATTTATCAATTATCCATTCATCCACAGATATACAAGAATAGTTTGAAAATAATTGTGTTGACTAGCTTTTGTGTCTATTTGACACAGCAAGAGTCATCTGGGAACAGGGAGTCTTGAGAAAATGCCTCCATAGGATTGTCCCACGGACGAGTCTGCAGGACATTTTCTTGATTGATGATTGGCGTGAAAGGACCCAGCTCACTGTGGGAGGTGCCACCCCTGGCCTGGGGGTCCTGGGAGCTATATAAAGCAAGCTGAGCAAGCCATGGGAAGAAAGTCAGTAAGCAGCACCCCTCCATGGCCTCTGCATCAATTTCTGCCTCCAGGTTCCTGCTCTGACTTCGCTCAGCAGTGGACTGTGATGTGGAAGAGTAAGCTGAAATAAAGCGGTTCCTTCCCAATCTCATATTGGTCATGGTGTTTTATTACAGCAATAGAAACTCTAAGACAGTAATTTTACTGATATTGTCGCTAACAGAATCAATTTAATGCAGTTAAAGATTGCTTTGTATGTTTCTTCTTTTCTTTAGGATCTACAGTCAACATAATGTGCTTCTGGGTCGTTTAAAGCCATTTCCCTCACGTGGTTAGACTGTAAGAATCAGGCTCGTCTCTCAGTTTAGAAGGTGATTTTGAAGAAATGTTTCGAGTTTTCAATTTTTCATCTACTTGATCCCAAGTAAAATCGTCAAATTAAGGACATCCAGAAGGGCCCACAGCCCCTTTGTCTTTTGTATTGATGTTAGGATTTCTTCAATCATTTGTTTTTGGAAATATAAGGAAATGCATACGTATGCACACACTTTTCTGTTGCTGTGATGGCTAATCGGTAAAATTCCTGTTGTACAAAGCATGAGGACCTGAGTTCAGATCCCCAGCACCACATAAAAATCCGGCTGTGGTGGCATTTGTCTGTAATCCCAGAGCTTCATGGGGTGTGGGCAGTGCATGGAGACAAGCAGATCACCAGAATTTGCTGGCCACCAAGTCTAGCCAATAGATGAACTCTGGGCTGCGGGAGAGACCCTGCCTCAAAACACAATTTGGAGACAGATAGAGGAAGATACTGCATGAACACACAAGCATGCATGCACACATATGATCTATGAGCTATATATGATCTATGAAAGATCGTATTAACCTAAGAGGGGGGGAAAAGGCACATGACAGAGCTGGCGGTCTTCTTCCAAGGACAGTCCATGTCTCCAGTCAGTCTGATGACAAATATATTAGGATTCCTTCCTCCTAAATCTAAAAATCTATATAAAGAGCAGATTCATCTCTCTCTCTGTGCACTAAGTGTATACCAAGACTTGAAGTATTTTTTTGTTTGTTTGTTTTTGTTGGTTTTTTTGGGGAGAGAGGGTTTGAAACAGGGTTCCTCTATGTAACAGTGCTGGCTGTCCTGGAACTCACTTTATAGACCAGGCTGGCCTCAAACTCACAGAGATCTGCCTGCCTCTGCCTCCCCAGTGCTGGGGTTAAAGGTGTGCGCCACCACCACCCGGTGAGGTATTGATTCTTGATAGCAGTACTTTAAAAACAAAACAACAACAACAAAAAACCCATAATTGCACTGATACACCAACAGATATTCATTAGGGATGCATGCTCAAAAATTATTATGGTGGGGTGCATGATCAAAGTGTGGAGAGAATTTTACAATGCTTAAGACAGGTGTGTAACAGCCAGAAAAATACAAATGAAAACGAAGACAGGAGAGGCAGCTTAGCTGAGGGTCAGCCACCTGGAATGGATGCCAGCTTCTTCCTTACCAGGTTAAGCAGGTTGACCTAACTCTGGGCTTTATCTTTGAATACACTGTGCATAAGACCACATCTACTTTAGAGAGCCATGGTGAATAACAACCCCAACAGGACTTGGTTCAGAGTAAGCAGTCCCTAAGAATTGGTGATATAAATTTCAAATTCCCACAGGCTCTCATCAGATGGAAAAATAGCTATGAATAACCACGCCAGTGTATAGCCTAGCCTAGGAGGTGTGAGTCATAATGTGACCTATTTGGAACAAGAGTCAATGCAACAGCTGAAGGGCTGGTGCCAGACTAGGTATGGCTCTTAGCCTCTCTCCTCCCAGGTAGGCTCATGACACCCTCTACCCCAGCTCCACCCTGGCTGGTGGATGCTGCTGCTGCCACTAGCCTGATGGAGGAAGCCATGATGCCAACAGATATGGTGGTCCATCAAGAGAAGTCCCGGGACAGGGCAGGTCTGGCCTTTCCTTGGTTTGCCTGCCTCTCTTTAGCTTGAGTCACTCTGCTCCTGCCCCAGTCTCCCCCCTCGCATCGACTGAAGTAATCAGGATCTTTACAGAGACCGACAGATGGGGTACCCTCCCTGTGAGTCCCCAGAAGCAAGAACGCAGGACATGGTATCCTGTAGTACACCTCTCGGCCTCCCAACGTGAGGATCTATTATTTATGCAGTGATGTGGGCTGAAAGTCAATTTATTTTACAGAAGCCCAGAAGGCTGAGTGCCCTGCTCCATCCATCAAAACAATAACTAAGCAATTAGTAAATAATAGAATGGAATTGATTTTCTGAAAGACAAGTAGTTAAAAAGTCCGAGGGCTGTGACAATGAGGGTCAGAGCCTAGAGAAGGCACAGGGCACTGACAAGTCCTTAGAGACTGGGGTAGAGGAGAAAGGACATTGTGAGCGCACAAGCAGGGGCCACGGCTGCTCTCTCTGCCTCCTGCCTGCTGCCCTGTGGCTGTTCGCTGGCTTCTAGCTCAGGCTCAGGTCACATGTTAAGAGCTGCTCTCCAGAGAAGAT